>JAOVVB010234741.1:0-23475 GCA_028570985.1 Heterobranchus longifilis | reverse complement strand
GGGGGGGGGGGCATGTGACCATACGGAGCGCATGACCATTCAGAGCGCGTGGCCATTCAGAGCGTGTTTTATATATTTTTTGTAATATAAGGGCTGACCTGCCCGCAGCATTTGAGCAAACTCTGAGGGCCAGCTATAGAAAAACTGTATGGAACATCAAAAATCTGACAACAGTAACTTTTTTCCCGCATGGTCCAGATATGTTCTGTGCCAAATTTGGTAACAATTGCTCAACATTTGTAGGAGGAGTAGCAAAAAAACTGATTTGGACACAATTCAAAATGGCGGAAAAATAAATCTAGATGCAAATGGGCGTGGCTTATATGTGTGTGGTGGACACAACTTTACTGCTGGTGCTGCCACCTTGTGGTATATATGAATGTTGTGCATCTTCACTGCTGCTGGAAACGAGTGCACTTTACTGATACTCAGGATTGCTGCTCTCTTGATATTATTTCATTGACTTTTTATCTTTACTATTTTAAATGTTAATTTCTTGTGCGCAGTGGGACAAGCAAAGTAAAAATGTCATTGTATGGTGTAACCGTCTGTGTTTAACTGTGCATATGACAATAAACTTCTTAATTCTTGATTATATGGATAGATTGGCTAAAGGGTAAAAATAATAATTTTGTATATTAGACTTAGAGTTCAAAAGTTACAGTCAAAGATGTAAAGTTTGTTGTTATAGTGCCACCACCCTGCATGTCATTGGGTCCTCAGTAATACACCCACCAAGTGTGAGGTCGATTGGATGAAAGGTTCTCGAGATATACGATATTGCTTTATAGCTGGATGTTTCTTTGACTGACTTGCTTCTGGAGCTAAAAGGGGCCATTCAAGGAACTGCAGGGGGTTGTTTTTTGACGACTGGACAACTTGTTGAGGTGCATAGCTTAAATAACTGCACAGCAGTAGAGTTTACAGTAAGTCCTTAAGTTAAGGAACAATAAGACAAGTAAGAAATGAAAACATGTTACATTTTCAAAAATGCATGAAACCTCAAAGAGAGCAGTTGTTACATTGTTTGAAGGAAAAAAACTGCACTGTGGTAAAGGGTTGTGGTAAATTGCTGTGGTGTTTTTCATTGTTTTATATTAAAGCTTTATCTCCTCCCTAGGCCTCGTGCATTTTAGTGCTCACCTTACCACATACCTGTTCAAAATGTTCAACAAATAACACCATCACAGATTTCTTTAAAACAAAAAATCTCTGTCTTTCAGTCCCAACATGGTGTTGATTCCTTACAGCATTCCTGTGGATGTGAAGGACATGTGTGGACACACAAACAGAAGCACTGACCATTGATCATGTTAATGTGTATGAGACCATGGTTAATGATCATAGTTAAATGAGGACATGTCTCTGTGTCCTTTTGGCTTCTTGTGTTGGCTTCACATATTACTGTAGGCTAATCTATGTGGGAAAATTCCTAATTATATACAATGCTGTTCTTTACATTTGGGGATGTTGTTTTTGCTCTGCTGCCCATTCGTCATTAAGAAAAAAATAAGATGGAGGTTTGGAACAAGGCACACATTTGAGTTGTAGTAAAATTGTAGTTGTAGAAAAGTAGGCTAATAAATAGATTAAGCTCGTGTACAGACAACAAAGATAACAAAGATAAGATTTTTGTGATGCAGTCATTCCTTTGGATGCCAAAATATTGTTTTCAGTTGAAGTGTGTGACTAAAATAAAGTTATCTCCTCACTGAAAAGGTCTTTTTTGCATATTTCTTTTTTTATTCTCTGGAATGAGCTAAACCAGGACTCTTCATGTTTTTTTAAGAACCCCTTAGCTGAAAGAGAGATGGAGCAAGGAGCCCCTATTGTATAAAACTGAGTTACATGTGGGCCTAGAATAACGTGTCGGGCAGCCTAAAGCCTATCCCTTTTTATGGTGCATACAATACTAAGCTATTAAAATAATAATTACTGACATTCATATATTTATACATGATGTTTTAATGTCAAACGTATATATGGAAGGCACAGTGGATCCTTTAGCTTAACTGTATCTGTGGATCCGGCTACCTTACCCCCTGCAGTAACACTGAGGAGTTCCTATAGGGGTCGTGGACATGTTGAAGATCTCTGAGCTGAAGTCAACACATCAGAAAATCTCAATAGACTATCAAAAGTAGTAGGCATATACATAACTTTAGAGATTAAATGGGTGGTGGACAGTCCCAAAATCCACTCACTAATCAGAAAATGACTGACGAACCACTGATGCAGTAATGAGATGTAGGCTAGTGTGCTTAGGTGTATTTCCTTGACATTTCATTAGCTTTGTATTTTCTCGTTTTTTTTTTTTTTTTTTTAATGTATCTATTTTTTCCGATCTCAAAACAAGTCAGAGATTAGGCATTAAGCTTTTATTATTATTATTATTTTTTTATTATTATTATTATTATTATTATTATTATTATTATTATTATTAGTATTATTATCTACAGGTCTAACATATCTTATTTTCTCAAAAATAAAAAATAAAAATAAAAAGATTATTGCCAGAGCCGCTTTAGATAAAATATATATTTTTTTTAATTACCGAAGGACCTTATTTGACACATTTTTATTCAAACACATCAAAATCCTCATCACGTTTTGGAAGAAAAGTACCTTCCTCAAAAGAATGACTTAAAATTGTGTTCATAATTTAGAGCATAAACGCCTATAGTACATTATTTCTCCTTTTAATTTTGTCTTTGCGATATCGGTCACTTAATATATAAAATTTAACTCAAGAGACCCCTGAAAACAAGTCGTTCGTAAATGCGACACCATGTTTTACGAGCAGCACTTGAAGGCAGCATCAGGCATCCTGTCAATCATCGGTCTCCGCGTTCGTCACCTGACCCAAACTTCAAGTCACGTGACTGATATTCCATCCTCGCCATTTTGCAATGTGGGAGAGAGGGAGGCCACTTTTTATGGCTAACGAATAAAACAAAGCAGTTTTATGTGTTGAGGACAAAGAGCGTCGAGCCTTTCCGTGTCAGTGAGTATAACTTCATTAAAATACTGCGGCGCGCGACTCCGTAACACATTAACCGAAAAGATCATTAAAATGCCCTTGTACATTCATGTGTGGAACTGCTAGCACTGTGTGGGACTCGTGTGTGTGTGTGTGTGTGTGTGTGTGTGTGTGTAGCAGGCAGAGAGCTGTGAAGCTAACTGTGAAGCTAACTGCTGCCTTTCACTCAAACAATGTCGTTTTTTTCTTCATGTGAAAATCTCTTTAGTGTCGTAGCAGCCCCAGCATGCTAGCTAGCATTAGCCAGTAAAGTCACCAAGTGGTTATTCGGTGTTTCAGTGTGAGTTGGGAGGCTGTGCTCAACTTCATTCTACAGGGGAGTGAAAGTGGATGAAATATTTTTAGATACTGACATAACAGGTGCTCATCTGAGACTGTTTAAAGCACATGATGGTCTACAGAGAGATTACACTGACCACAGGCGGTCATAAAATATATCAAATGTACAGCAGCAGGCCTATCTTTTATCTTTGCAAGACAGACTTTAAGTTATCTGACCATGCCTTGTTTATTTGGCACATTTCCACTGATTGGATACATTTCTAATAGATGAACCAAGTGTTAATAACACGAGGGGTGTAGCTCCACTCCACATAATTGAGAATTAAAGTTGGATAATATCCAGTAACTTTTGCATGTGGTTCTTCAAATGTGCATCCTACTGTTTTGATATAGTAATACAGAAGCAGAAGTAGGAGAAAGAGGAAGGGGATTTGTGGTCAGAAAGTGAGAAAGAGGAAAGTTTTGGATATGCAGAGATAAAAGGAATTCAACCACATTGGGACCATTTCCCTCAAGCTTAGTTTGTAAACAGATGCGCATGGTGCACATGTTTGTCTGTTGACCAGCAGTCACAGGGCTTTATCATGAAAGTTAAGCTATCATTCTTATCATTTGGGCTACTTCCCATTCACTTTCCCCAATCCCCTCACTAGGTCCTTGGTAAATACTGTGGTACAAAGTGTCAGTGTGGTTAAAAAATAGGGGTGTAAGAAAATATCAAAACACTTGAGTAGTGCATTATGTTTTGGGATACTGTATAGATTCTCAAAAACACTATTGATTTTTAATTAATAGTTCACAAGCAAAGTTTCTTGGCAGACCGTGGTTAATTTAGTGTTGTTTAAAGTCCTTATTTTAAAATCATTACCTTGGTGAGCAACATAAGTGCTAATTACGTCTCCACCACTGCCATATATCTGCAAATGTATGCTCCTTTCCTTTTTATTACTGTCAAAATGTTGCAATGTACAATAGTGTAAATTGTGGTCATCATTTTTTTCTGCAGTGTTAAGTCAGGCTCTAAGCTACATTTTTTATGTCAGTAATAGCAAAGGTAAGGCAGTTTTATTTATAAGCATGTTTCATACACAGAGGTATTTTCAAGGTGCTCTACAGAGAAATTAAAACAACACAAGTTAGAACAACTCAATTCAAAGTTAAGACAGCCCGATTCAAAGTTTAAATAATAGCCTGCAATTTAAAACAGCAAAATAGAGTTAAAAAAATACAGTTAAAAAGCAGAAATGGTGAATAAAAAAAGAAATAAAGATGACGATGATAAGGCATTGGGTTTTAAAAACATGTAGGCTAGATAAAAGCACGTGTGAACAAGACGGTTTTCAGTCAGGATGTAAAAACTAACTGTAAAAAGTCACCATTATTCTGCATCATTTTAAATTCTGACCTCTGCATGAATTGCAAAGCTTTGACCACTGCCGACTCTGTTTAGCCTAGATGAAAATGTGAAAATTGAGCCAAAGCTTAACTAGTTTCTAGAGATCATACATAATATTAACAATATCTATTATTAGGCCTCTTAGTACTGCTTTGATTATTCAATTAATCCATAAGTGGACAAAAATGTACAGCCTAACTGTTCTGATAATCATAATTGTTGAAGTCTTCTATCAAACATCCACAAATTCCAGCCCCTTTATTTGTCCATTTTACATAATTGCAAATTGAATAATGGTCTCTGGCACACTGTGAGCAGTATTTGTCAGTTTTCTAGTATTTCAAAGACAGAATGAATAAGTAAAAAATAATAATATTGGGGAAACTGTGGACAGATAATCTAGGCTATATTGACAATCATTTGCTATAAGAACATGCTGTCCTACATTAAAAAAAAATATATATATATATATAATTGTTCATGTGAGTTTAAGTGTCCCCCTGACATAGATACAATTCTGGAGGAATATTTTGATATTGTATTTAAAAATATATCTGTATCCATTAGTAAGGGAACACATCTGTTTCAGTCTAGTGTACCATATAGCACCAACACACTCATTTCTTTCTTCCCTGTTGTTTGTCAGGTCATGGAGGAGATCAGCAATGTAGCTGTACTCATCACACACTCCTCCACTGCCTCCTCTTCCTCCTCCACTCCATCAGCACTGGGATCCCTCTCTCAAACCCAAACCCAGCAAGAGGTAGAGGAGGACGCCTCCCAGAGTTTTCAGCAGAAACAAGCTGCCGATTCTCTCATCCAGGTCATTGAGAAGCTCAGCAAAATCGTGGAGAAGCGGCCCCAGCGCCGCTGCACCTTGACGGGACAGAAAAGAGCCTCTTCTGGGGGGGGCGGAGGAGGTGAGGAGGGGACGAGGGGGAGCAGAGGAGGCTCTCCTTATAAGAAAATTAAGAGGAACTGTAAGGGGCAGGACAGCGCAGAGGAGGTGCAATTTGATGGCTGCGCTCTTTCTTCACCCGCGTCAGGTGACAGTAACAACAACATCACCTCCACTTTAATGGAGGTAGCCGCCAACGGCAGCGGCAACAAGCGGACAGTGACGTGCTATCAGTGCAGCCTGTGCCCCTATCTCTCCCAAACACTGCCGCTGCTGAAAGAGCACCTGAAGCAACACAACGAGCAGCACAGCGACCTCATCCTCATGTGCTCAGAGTGTCGCTTTACCTCCAGAGACCAGGGGCAGCTGGAGGCGCACGTCAGGCTGCACTTTGACAACGGCGGCGACCTGAGGAGGGATCCCACTCTGTCGCATAGCTACAGCGAGGACAAGGAAGAGGTTTTAATAAAGCAGGATGAGGACTGGACCGGGAGCAGTAACAGTATAGGAACCGAGGTAATCCAAGACTCACTGGACGATTCCAAGGAGCTACCACAGAAGAAGAAATGGTATAGCTACGAGGAATACGGATTGTACCGCTGCCTGATCTGCAGCTACGCGTGCAGTCAGCAGCGAATGCTCAAGACCCACGCCTGGAAGCACGCTGGCCTGGTCGACTGCTCTTACCCCATCTTCGAGGATGAAGACGGGGTTACCACAAGGAGAGAGGCCCAGGCTGCGGTGAACACCGCCGCAACCAGAGAGGAGATAGTCGTTCTTTCCCCAGTTCTTCAAGATAAAAAGCTGCAAAAGATGCCCACTGCCTTCAAGCTCCAGCTCTGCGTGCCAATGGCTGTCGAGAACAAACGGGATGCGTTGAATCATCCGGTTTCTAATTTCAATGAAAGCCCAAAGGAAGAGGAGGAAAGTGTGTACCCCATCAAAGACCTGACCTCCGAGGAGCCCATGGTGGAGGTGCAGGTGACGACGGAGGCGGAGTCTGAGGTGGAGATTGATGGTCACCACGATAGAGCCTCTATCACGGACAGCTTACTGTCATCAGCGCAGAAGATTATCAACAGCAGTCCCAACAGTGCTGGCCATATCAACGTGATTGTAGAACGCCTTCCTTCAGCCGAGGACTCGGTCATGGCGACGAACCCACTTCTTCTCAGCCCAGACGTGGTGGACAGGGAGAAGAACTTACTGGATGCGGAGGAGGAGGAGCGGGACCGTGTGCGAGTTGCAAAGGATGAGGTGGTCCCTGGCTGCACTGCTGACAGTCAGCCATTAGGAGCCGATGTTAAGTCCTCCGTCGCTGTGGGCAGCGACTCTCCGCGGGATGAGAACATTCCCCCAGCTGGTCGCAAGAGGACACATTCAGAGTCTCTCCGCCTGCACTCTCTGGCGGCCGAGGTCCTGGTAGCTATGCCTATGAGGACCCCCGAGCTCCCCACCTCCAGCACCAAGGTAAGTCTGAAGAGCATTACGGCCCAGGCACAGAGCCCAAACGCGGGCCAGAAACTCGTAGAGGTGACCGCAGCTGGACAGAAGGCTTCTGATGTAGAGACGACTGCGGCTCTTTTGGACTTGGAGCTTCACGGCGAGGGCAGAGAGGAAGATCTGGGGTCCCTGTGCCTGGAAGAGGGAGACGAGGAGAGCCCCACCACTAAAGCGGGCATCAGCCTGTCGCTGCTCACCGTCATCGAAAGACTCCGTGAGCGCTCGGACCAGAATGCCTCAGACGAGGATATCCTAAAAGAACTTCAGGACAATGCACAGTTCCAAAACGGCGCCGTGGCCAGTGTGGTCACAGGGAGCGGGGCTGGGAGTTACATGTGCAGCATCCCAGGAATGGACGGGTTGGTCGCTTCTTCAGATGGTGGTCTGGTGGACTACATCCCTGGCAGTGAAAGGCCATACCGGTGCCGCCTGTGTCGCTACAGCAGCGGCAATAAGGGCTACATTAAACAGCACCTACGGGTGCACAGGCAGAGGCAGCCGTATCAGTGTCCCATCTGTGAGCACATCGCATCGGACAGTAAGGACCTGGAGAGCCATATGATCCACCACTGTAAGACCAGGATGTACCAGTGCAAGCAGTGCCCAGATGCCTTCCACTACAAGGTAAAGAGACGTCAACGCTCACATGCATCTTTTAATCCTCTTATTTTACATGTAATCAGATTATTTAAGATTTAGATGCAGGCTATGCTGAGCCCCATTCTGTATAGCAGGGCTGTCAAAATTGGCCAAAAATGACATTAGAATATTCCTTCCAAACAATGTAATATCTATTTTTGCACATTATGTCCATAAGAGGGCAAACCAATACAACGAGAGACATACTTGTATATAGTTTAATCAACACTGCCAGTTAGCCCCACACTCTGAGAGAAGATGTGACGGCAACATTTTATGTAATATTTTGAAGACACAAAAGTTACATTTGTATTAATTTTTTTTAATTTTCCTTTAAAACCAGGAAAAAACAGCACTTATGCCATATTACAATTTCCAAAATCTACAACTATATCTCATCTTTATCACAATATCAATATAATATGGATATATTGCCCAGCCCATAAGGAGATATGAAAATCTAGTGGTTACACATTTTGAAGCCCACATCACAAACACATGCACCTACATACATGTGGAGGCAGATATCAGCATGTGTGTGACAACAGTTACGTTATATTTGCTGTGAGACTTGTCGTCTGTCAACATCTGTTTTTATTACTCAGCAACCCAAACACTAAAGATGAGTTAAGGCCTAAAGAGGTACGTTAATTACCTGCATCTGTTCGTCGGTTTGATGATGCAGGTAAAGGAGAAAACTATTGATCCACTGCTATCATGGGACTCTAGTGCCCATCTGCAGCAGAGATTATTCAGCATATTATCCAACAGCTTTGGGAGTTAGGCTAACAAAGTTTTTAATTGTGAATGGGTGAAGGCTGGCCTATTAAACCTGCACGCTGCATCACTGAAGATCACTCCACTACAGTTTAGACATTATGTTGAGACTGACTAGTGCAAAACAGCATTTGTCATCGAATATTTCAATAGAAGTCTAGAAAATAGACATTTACACACAGTATAATCTAGTGTGTGTGCACCTTTTAAAATGTATTTTCTATTATATAGAGGCCACAGGAGTCCTTTTAAATAAATTTGGTGAACCATTATGCAACCACAGAGTTTATATTTATTTATCTTGCCTTGGTGAGTTCTATTTTGCTAGTTGATTTATAAATCAAAGTACAAAAACATCAGATTGGCTGTTTTTTGTTTTCCTGGCAGATCGTAAATTCATAAAACGTATATAAGCTGTTTTGAATGTCAAGTGTATGTCAAGTGCATTTGCTTGTGTAGAAATCGTATGGCAGGGGTCATCAAGGGCCAGAATTCTTCAAAGTAGACACTGTAGTGGCTGGACTTTCAAATAATAAAAAGAAATCCAATTTATTTAGGCCTAATTAGCCTATCATTGTTTGTTATTTTTTTATTAGCCTGTATCTGTATGGACAGACTCCTAAAACATGGGAAATCCATAAATGTTAGATAAGAGCAAGTGAAAAAATAAAAAAAGAAAGCCATACATCCTCTGAGTGTCCTCGGTCTCCAGTTTGTGTTTGTAAAATTTCATGAGGCTGTGATTATCCCAGAGGTCACTACAGGTCATTTTATACAGTGACGTCAAGTTTCAAAAAATGGTCTCACGACAATTAAATGGTTACTATGGAGACTAACGTCATCACACATGTATACAGTTGGGCTCATTGAATCCACAAGAGTCTCATCTTTCCAGTAATTCAAGACTGTTTATGGACCCCAGTATGCAGAAATATTCAAATACACCATTTTTGTAATAGGCAAAAATAACACATTTATACTACATGCAAAAAAACTGGTAAAGCATAAAGTGGGCATGTCTGTAAAGGGGAGAATTTAGCCTAAATCTGTTGGATTATTTAGCCCCCATCACAACAAGCTAACATGTCATGGTACCAATGGATGCTTTAGGTCGTCTAGTTTCATATGATACCAATATCTTCACTCTAACTTTTAAAGACTGTAATGTCGGACGACATCGCTGTCGGTCCTGCGGGTCTCAAAGGATTAATATTCTGTGGCCCGTCGGCCGCCAGTTGACCATCATTGTTTTATGGTGTTGTGTGTGTGTGTGTGTGTGTGTTTTCCTTATTTAGAGTCAGTTAAGAAATCATGAAAGGGAGCACCGCAGCTTGAGTGGCGACATGGCAGCCCTCACACCAGTCACTGAAACCGTGGCCATGGTGGAGGAAGCTGAGCGGATAACAGATGACGGTAAGACGTGTTTTTATATCTCATCATGTGTTAACATGGGAAGATGGATCGTTCCAAGATGTTTAAATGACGAGCTGACACCCCCTCCATGCCGCTGTTCTTCTGTTGCCACATATTGCCATCTGATGATTTTTGTCATTGTTTTCAGGGAGTCATACATGTTTTTCATGTGTCTTCTATTTACAGAATGTGGTATGCAGAAGATGTATAAGTGCGATGTGTGCGACTACATCAGCTCTACATATGTTGGCGTGAGGAACCACCGTCGGATTCATAACTCTGACAAGCCTTATCGGTGAGTTGTTAAAAAATAATTGAAATGCACCACTATCACCTAAATGCATGTACTCATACCACTCACTGACAAATCAGGATAATCAGGGTTCCTGCGGGTCCTTAAAAAGTCTTAAAAGGCATTTAATTAATTAATCTAAAAATGAGGCCTTAATTGGTATTAAAATATCTTAAATCAATCTTTCAAAAGTCTTACAAATGCTAAGACATGGGAAGTAGTATTTTATTCATCTTTTTTTCTGACATTGCAATTTAAAATATCAAAATACTTTAGTAACTTCAGAATCAGAATTGTTTTTATTGCCAAGTATTTTTACATACGAGGAATATGTTTTGGTGATACAGTGCATAACAAGAACACAAAAACACAGAAGAATATATAAACAAATAAATAAAAACAGTAGGTAACAGCCAGTTGTGCATTTCACTGATGATTCAGGATTTTTATGTTGTTTTATGTTATTGTTTTTCATGTATTCCACTCTAGAAATTGTTAATTGTTTTTCAACATTTGTAGTAGATAAAAAAAAGTTTTATGTTATAATTAACACTTGAGCAAAATTGGCTAAGTCATTTTTTAAATTTTAATTTGGGATATTGTTAAATTCCAATCTAAATGTATTCATGCAGCATGGTTAAAAACAAAAACGTTGACCAAAGTTGGTCTTAAATTCATTCTGAGTGGCATTTAAAAAAAGTCTTAAGTCTTAAATCTAATCTGCCTTAAGCTGTAGTAACCCTGGTAATGTAATGTCCACACGTCCTGAATAAAGTCTTGAAATTGCTCAACTTATGACTAAACTAAAGCCTTACAGTTTCTTGTGGCAACTAGTTGAAACTGGCATAGGGTTTGGGTTCATTAGAGTTTTAAATGTTTTAATAACAAAAGCTTGAAGTTACAGGAAACTTGATTTAGAATTGTTTATTCCAGATCTATAGACAGGAATACATACAAGCATTTGTTATTATGTTAACATGTTACTAAAAACATCAAATAATGACTCAAAGTCACCAGTCCTTATGATTTTTCAAGTACAAGTTCACATTTAATTTAGATATATAAAATCCGGGACTGTGGAAACGACAGATCATTTTGTTATAGGTTATGATGGCAATACAATAACTAACACATAAACTGTATATCAGACATGTTTCACCTGTAATAGTCAACACCTCTTGTCAATACTAAGTAGACTAATACCCCTTTCCCACTGGCCAAAAAACCCACCAACACCCACTAACATCTGGCTTTTGTCTCCAATGGGAAAGGCTACAATCAGCATTCACTCCCGGTAGGGATGCACCCTATTGGGTCCGATACTGTGCTCATGTACTCGTACTCTCACCAGGTGAACGTGTAGGCGGTAGCAATGCCGGCAGTCAGTGTGGAGATATTTTAAGATAAACGATGACAAAAACGTATCTCCTATTTTTATAGGGTTTTCCAGTGTTAAAAAACCCACATATACACGCTAATTTGGGTGATATAGGGGTACAAGGAGACACCCGGGTGGGTATTTGGAGCTGTTCTCCCCTCTGATCAAACGGAGCCAAACTGGCTTAAAACGCTGTGTCTGGACCAGGAAATGAAGATGATAAAATGATGGTAAAGAAACAACAACATAGAAGCAATTCTCAGCAATTTGTGACGATTGTCAGAGCTGATGGCAAGACATAATTAAAACATACTAAACTACATATTTTACCAGCTAGATAATGACTCCCTGAATGTTTTGGACATTGCCCTTTACTAATCTAAAAGAGAGAAGAATTTGGAGAAGTTTAATAACTTGTAACTGGTTTCGAAATTGAACCAACTATCAGAAATCAACCTTAAAGTCATCCGAGCACAGCTGTTTATAATCACATTCTGGTTGGTGTTGGAGCATTGAACCATATAAATTATTGAGTAACAATGTAAAAAGTACATGAACATTCTAAATAATTTATCTAGTGTACATGCTGAGTGCATTTGTGAAAACTGTCCATTTTTCTGTTTCAACACCTGCTTGTTTGACTGATGAGCAAGCCTGGATTCAGTTTCACTGGTGTTACTTTTCAGCTACTTCAGATATGAAACATGAGCAGATTCTTTCATTATGAAATGTATTTCAGTGATCAAATTGATCTTCATAATAATCAAAGTAAAACTGATTTAAAAAGTCCTAAATGTGACAGGAGACACATTGCAAATACCATTAATTCCTATTTCTTTTATTTAACAATATGCTTAAACTTGGGCTCCATGTAATGTTGATATAATACAGTATATTTTACTTAGCGTGATTGTGCATTATTGTTATTACCAAGGTTCGTAGACACTGTGGGAGCTGGACTTTCAAATCATTAAAAAATATACAATTTATTATTGTTTAACATTTTCACTTTCTTGCTAAATTAATGTTATTTTTATTAGCCTATATCCATGTGAACAGACTCCTAAAACATGGCAAATCCATAAATGTTGAATAAGAGCATATGAAAAAAAATAAAATATAATTATAATTATAATAATAAAATAATTTTAACAGTTATGTTTTCAAGGTTTGGAATATGCTTGGCAATTCAAATAAACTCCTTGAAAAATGTTTGATTTTCAACATCATCTGGTGTTTCATCTACACAATCACTCAACCAAAAATATTTTGATATTTGAAATGAAACAATCCCGTCATCGTATTTGTTTGTTGTCTCCTGGCGTCTCACACCAGACAAAACATACAAAACATACAATCAAAGTTAATATGAACAGCTGGTAAAATAAACAAAGTGACAATATACATTATTGATTATATTGATTACTGTGGGTATAAAGGAATTCTGTATACTTTCTTTTTTGCAATTGCATTTATAGTAACAATTTAGATGTGATGATAAAGGCTTTGAGAGTCTGGACATTTTTGGTTGAGGTACCTTGAAAGTGCTTGAAGAGTGATTGTGATTGAATTTAACTTTTAAAAAGCAGTACAAACATTGTACTACAGTATTTATGGTCACAGTTCCCATGGACAGCACATACTGTAGCTTTATCTTTGACCATTTGTGTTCTATTCTTCCTACTTTAAAAGTTTAGCATTTTCTTAGTTTTCTACAACAAACATTATTTGTCATTGTTTGAGTATGTTAATGATAGTTTCAGAAATGATGTATGACATATAATGCTATAATGATTAAGTAGACACTAATCTGTATTTTTTTGGAGACTGATTGCATATTTCTTATCTGTTGCAAACTGAATATCAACTTGAAAGACTTTTGTGTTATTTTGTACACATTATCCTGCTTAACAGGGCTTTAGACTACAGCTTCAGAGATTTGCTATCCCTTATTTTTCCATCATTTTCCATATTTTTTTCATCTCTTTTTATTTCGAAAGAGTGTACAATAATCAGCAATCTCCAATGGGTGAAAAAACACAAACATAACAGTACACAGTACAGATTATCATCATATCCTCGTCCCTTTCCTCCAACTCCATCACAAGTAAACAAAAGCAAAAAGTAAAACACCACAAAACAAAACCAAACAGAAAACAAATCAACTAAAATAATAATAATTTAAAAAAGTTTACTTGAGTATGTTTTCAGAAACTTCACTTTATATATCTTCCTTTTTATATTCAGAAAGTAAACCAGAGCTGTGTAAAATAAAAAAAACTGTACTAATAAATGTAACAAAGCACTACAGATACATTGCAAGTATGATCTTAAAAAATCACTTATGTCTGGAAGCATACCTTCAACACATATACTAAAATATACAGCACATTCAGTATAGAAAATATACTCCATTTTGATTTGCGTACACGTGTACAAATGCACACGCATACACACTAACACGTACACACACAGGATGTGTATGAGATAAAAACAACAGCAGCGACAACAACAAACAGTGACAGAGTTGTAAGTAACAGTATAGTACATAATATGCTTTATTTTTATCCACAAAGATATCTGATCAGAAATAGCACGTTCATTATTGATCACCTCTGGAAAAGTTTACCAAGCAAGAGAATAACAGGCATCTTGAAAAATGTAACCGAACCTTAAATTAAATGTGTGGTAAAAATGTTGTTACAATCATTAAGTGAGTAGAACATTTTTAGCATTCAGTGTCATTTCTGTGCAGTGGTGTTAGTGGTCAGTGAATATTGCATTTTCACTTCCTGTTTCAGGCAGAGTGAGCTAACCAAATAGCTGCCCGTCAATAAGCCTCACTTTTTATTATGTTGGTTCCCATACAAGTGCCTGGGCTGTACTTGTGGTTTTAGAAAGGACCATTAGATGGCAGTACATGCCCGGTAATGCTCAGAGCAGCACTGTGAACTTCCTCACACGGTGCCCTCTCTCACTCCGCTCCCTATTAGCACTCTGCCTTTGTGTTAACACAAACCAGCCGTGAGGTGCGAGCGAGCACATACGGGTGTTTTGTGTCACCTTTCTGAACAGTGTGCTGTCTGCTCCCTAAGGTAAAATGTACGTACAAAAATACACACACACGAGACACACACATAAAGAGGATTTCTTTCTGCTCTGGAAAAGGTCAGGAATCTAATTTCTAACCAGGATGTTCAACCATCCTGTTAGATGGTCGAGGATGATCCAGATATCAATATTCCAACAAGTACATTTAAATAGGTGAAAACAAGAGAACATTCAAACTTAAGGGCCTTTCACAGCACTGCACGGTAACCACCCTGACAACCGCCTACCTGCAAGAAAAGACTGCTGCCGCTACAGTCCTGCTGCCAGAAGTTCAGCACGGCAGAGCCTGATTTATACATTTTATTCCTAAAGACATGGCAAAATAGTTTTTTTTATGGCTCTTGACAGTATTTTCTGATTTATGAAATGATAAAAAGAGAGATCCAAAATTCCCTCTGTTGAAACCTTTGACTGTAATGTGTCGACAAAATGAAACAAGAATATTGAACCTGGCTTTATCCAATCCACATTTCTTTTCTGGAAATGTATGCAAATTTGCACATATTTTAAAAAGATAATTCCTCAATTACATATTGATATCAGAAAACTTGTAATTGTCGTAATCAAAGTAATCAACTGGAGAAGTTTCATAGTGATATTTAATAATTAGTTAAAAGTTTTACCCTATTCACCTGCAGTGTCTCCCCTTTATACTGTAATGTAGATATACACATCTACAATGTAGTAATATTAACCATTCCTTCATTTGTTATTAACAGTAATGTAATTGGCAGAGTGCTGAAATGCCCACACTGGACTGAAGCTCCATTGGTATTCAGTCCTCTCCACCACTGAAATCATACGGCGAAACATTTCCATTTAAAGTGCTCACTGTGCTGTGTAACTGTACTTTACTGTAAGAATGCCAGAAATCATGTTTTTCTTAGCGTGTGAGATGAACTTTCGAAAACCTTTACTCATTTAGATGTAAAAAAGAGAGAGTATCGCATTGCATTGAGAAGATGTCTGACACAGTTTTCCCGAAGCTAAATCCCATAATTCCCAGTGATGTATTCTGTGTAGTAGTGTTAGTGGTAAGTGAATACTGCATTTGATTTTTTTTCTGCTCCTGTTTCGGACAGAGTGAGCTTACCAACCAGCTGCCAAAGTGTAGCTTTTTATATGCTAGTTGCAATCCCAATTTTAACACCACCATCATTTGGCACCTAGTATCAACATTTAGCTGTAGTTTGATATCTGAAAGGTACCCCTCATTCAGCTTGCCACTACAGAGCTTTAACTGCTGGCTTTACTCGCCCATGGAAAATGTTAATTGTATTTTGGCCCCTCATAAACCTAGGTGCCTATTTAGTTTGAAACTCGTCCTGTTGTATTTTCCAGAGCCGCAAGGGGGTTAAATGTGTCAATACTTGGCCTACTGGTAAATGGACTGTACTTATATATCGCTTTTCTAGTCTTTGCAACCACTCGATTACAGGCGGATGGCAGAGGTTACCATGCAAGGCACGTGCACATCAGGGGATATAAACATTCACACACACTCACACGCCGATGGCTATGCCTTCGGGAGCAATTAAGGGGTTCAGTATCTTGCCCAAGGATACTACACATGTCGACATGTAGACTGCAGGGGCCGGGGATCGAACCACCGACCTTCCGGTTAGTGGACGACCACCCCCTGGTAAATTATATGACCGTTTGTGAGCAAGTGCTGTCCTGTATTTTCAAGAAAAACTCCTGGAAATGTCCTGGAAAATGATTTCTTAAAAACAGTGGTAACCCTGAGTGTGCTTTGTTGAGAGCACCATGTGGTCGGCTCAGAAAATAAAGAAAATGGTTCATGAAGTTTACTTTGGCCATCATTATGAAGTAGCAATTTGTCCACTTATATTTCAAATTATCCACAGGACAGTGTTGTTGGAATAGGTGGTTTGCAACAACGTTCTATTATGACGCACAAAATTCAGATGGAGGTCAGAAAGTGACAACATAACAGGGCTGGGTGAACCTGCAGGCAGCAGGGATTGTCAGAAAACTGAAATGCATTTTGGATGTGATGCATACAAAGTGAAGAAAATTGATTTTCCCCACAACTTTGTGGTTTTACCCGCCGTTGAAGTGATCGTCACTTCACTAAACTGCCGTTACCTCGTCCTCCCCCGTTACTACACGGCAAGCCAGATAAAAGCTGCAAGAGTCTAGAGGACTGTAACTATTTTGGAATCAAAGTATTCGGAACGACTGCCGTTGTTTTTGCCCGGATGAGTAAATGTGCTTGAGAGTTAGTCTTTTTTATATTTCAACTCCAATATGTACATGGATACACCGCTGACGTCAGGCTACTAACGCTAACGTTAGATAACTTTAGCTACTATTTTTTATGTTAACTTACCTACTAGATCAACTGTTTCCAGAGGTGTGGTGAAAAGCCGTTAAAAACCTGCGTTGTGGCTTAAAAACCTGCAGAAGTTGGCACAGCATATTGTAAATGCATGGCAATACTAACTCGTCCCCCAGCAAAGCTGGACCAGCTCTATAAATGGGAAAGTCTGTCACTGGCTGGCTGGCTGGCTGACTGACTGACTGACTGACTGATGAAGTTACATGATTGGTAGAACTGAGTGATGACAGTCACGTCTCTGCCTCAGTGATTGCCGATCAATCAGCTGATCTACTTCCTCAACACACGCTTATTGTTGCTGCTGCCACCACCGCTTTAATGCACCGGCTTACAGAGGCTAAAGAACCATCTGACAGAAGCAAAAGTAAACGATGACAGGGGAACTTAAGTTTTGTTTTCATATGAAGCTAATAACGGCTGTGTACTGTGAAGGCAGAGGGTGGCTGAGAGCAGACAGAGGGTGGTGAGCGGAGCAGATAAGACTGTAAAATTGTCAGGCGGTAGTAAATGTACAGTGTAGGTTTCAGTTTGTCATGAATAAATTCTGCAGCTCCTCACTACATTTGAGGCTGTGGTTCTTAATTAGCATGGGGTGCAAGCTAGCTCTGGTCTGTTTAACAAAGTGACATTAATTACACAAAAACACTTCAGATGAGTAATCCAGAACAACACATTGTTGAAAATAGCATGATTGCATTGCTGAATTAATTTAATTAAAGCTGTCCTCAATTATTTGACTCAAATGTATCTTAACCAGGTCATGTGATATCCTACTTCAGTACACAACAAACAAATATTACTGGGACCGCTACAGATGAACATTTAATATCCAGGAATTCACACCGCCGCTGACAAGCCCTGTCACAAACAGCGCAAATCAAAGGCATTTGTGCAGTGTTGTTAGTCGCTGCCTCCAGTTTCCTGTCTTCCACCTGGAAAGCAAACCGTGTGTGACGTCACGTGCAAACAACCTATAATACTGAGAGTGAGGGATTCTATCATCCCACCTATTGCAGAATTGTTGCTAAAATATGTAACTTGAACTAAAACATTCAGGGGACGTTGTTGTTGACGACAACATATTTCTGTTTTATATTCGCAAAAGTAATCCATAGTCCCATTTAGTCTGAATAAACTGAATTCTAACACTTTACTCTATTGAATCAATGTGCTGTAAGACTGTTTGAAAATGTTTTTGTCCATAAATTCTTCTTGGTTGCTCAAATCGATCTTTTTAACATTCCAGCCCCAGTAAACCTCCCATTATCAAGTGCAGCTCTTTGTTTTTGTCTTACTTTAATTTAATGCAGTGCAAGTGTAGCCTCTGTCTGCAGGCCTTGTACAGCATTTGCCTCTAAGCAACTAAAAAGCCAGTTTCATCTTCCAACCGCAACATCCAAAGTGCAACAAAGTAGAAAATATTGTGATTTAAAGTGGCAATTTCCTCCCTGTTTTCGCTGTAAATCCCTTCATCTCCCTCCAGGCTACGAGTGTAAAGAAGCAAAACGATGACCTCAAAAGGCAGCGTGTTAAACTAAGACGCTCTATCTCCATGTTGTCTCATCTCCCATCTCTGCTTTTCTCTATCTGCCAGGTGTTGTAGCTGTGATTTTGCCACCACCAACATGAACAGTTTAAAAAGCCACATGAGGAGGCACCCTCAGGAGCACCAGGCCGTGCAGCTGCTGGAGCAATACAGGTGAGAAACTTCAAACACAAATCCACCACAGAGAGGAATGATAAAAAATGACCATGGGACCTCCGGGGTGAGAATGAAGAACTGTACCTGGCCAAAAGAAGCTGTGCGTGTGTGCGTGTGTGCGTGTGTGCACGTGCGCGTGTGTGTGTGCATGTGTGTGTCAGATTTCACTCCTCTCCATTTAAATCGCTCACCACTCGCTCCAAAAGAAGAAAAAAGCTGCATTGTATCCATCCGAAGAACAGCGCACTGAAGTCCACCGGATGTCGGCGGTGCTCTGGACACTGGCATGGAGGGAGGGCTCACACAGTTCACCTCCATGTACAACATGAGCCTGGGTCGGGGTCGGGTGGTCCCGGGGCGAAATTGGAACAAGAAGGAGTGGGAGATAAGGCGTCACTCCAACTTTTTGGCTGGACCGCAGCAACGCGGGGGACCAGCCCTTTAAATTGGAAACTCTGTCCCTTACTGAGTGAGTCAGTACGTTTACATGATGTTTGAAAAAGTTGAATTATTGTATTAGTCCGACTAAAACCTGACTTTTAAAACAATGTAAATATCTTAGTCTGACTGAAATCGTACTAGATTCTATTTCTCGTCGGACCAACACACCTAGATAATGCAGTCGGAGATCGATTTATTCAGGCATGTATACGTTCAATCGAACTCAAACAGGACTGGGCGTTCTGCACATGTGCTATAGTTCGCGTGGCGCTCTTTCATCCGGAAGTCGAAAGCTTACAGTCAAAGCATAGCATAGCAGACGTCGTGTAGTTGTAACACTCCAGGATCATGCAGCTTTGTCTTCTGCCTTCAGACATCACCATAAGCACCAGGGATAGATGTTGCTGCTTGCTAGCTTGTTTGGCGCTTGTTTGCTAATGCGTCAACCGGAAGCAACCAGCTGAAAGGAGGCATATCACCACCTACTGTAACAGAGGTGGATAAACTTCAGTCAATAAGTCGATTCTCCCCCAGTTCATGTTTACTGGGACAACGACAGGAGTCCAGTTGAATGACCTAATCAAGCTACAACCAGGGCTCGACTTCACTGTGCATGTAAACACACTGAGTGACTGAGTGAGTGACTGATGAAGTTCAACCATTGGTCAAGTGAGTGATGACATCACTGGAGTTGGAGCTTCTCCATTGGCTGTTAATCTTTGAAAATGATTCACACTAATATCTGAGAATTCACATTTTAAATTTGGAAAATGAACCTGAATTCATGATTATGTATGATATTAAGACAGACATTCCTGTAATGTTACATCTGGTGTTCATATTTACCAGCCGCTCAGCCTCAGTGGTCAAGATTGGCTGTAAAATGGTGGATAAACACATTTAATTTCCTATATATTCTTCACAACAAAAGCCCCCCATTATTTTGTTTTTGGAATGCTTTTATTGTGAAGCCAAATCCGGAAATGTGGTTCCATCTGCAGACTGCAGCAGCCTAACTTCAGTGATTCAGTGCGACAGTCACAGCTCTGCCTCTGGTACCGAAACCTGGTACTTAACGGGCCCCAGGGCGAAATGATTAAAGACCGTATTGATTAGCTCCGACGGTTCTTTTATCGGTCCTTTTTAACGTCTTGGTGTAATTTATTCCAGCTGCAGCCTCTCCTCTGCTCTCTGTGTCAGGAGAACTGCAGCTCATCTAACTACACGTGTTAGTGTAAGTGCAACAAAACCACAGCGACTAAAAGCCAATATTTTATCAATACACCTATTCGACAAGCATCAAGAGACACTGCCTGTGTTCCTGTTTCACTGCGCTGCTCATATGAATAAACAGGCAGACAAGTGCTCCCTGAGTAAACACCAGGCACTGTTATTGTTTAGAGCTAAAGTTAGATAAATTAGTAACTTTATAGCCTGGTTTAACTTAAAAATAATGTTACATGATACTGTGATACATCCAGTCGTGTAGAAAAGTGATATTTGAATCTCCTCCATCTGCAGTCTCTCATCCACCGCTGTCATGTTGTTGTTTACACAAACACAGCGCGCTTGTTAAGCTAATGGCGAATTGTTAACGAGCTACAACAAAAACTGTATGTAATCAAGCTTAGCTTAGTTTGGCATATATCTTCAAATTCTTGTAGCCTAAACCAGCTGCTGGCTGAGACACAGCAGTGGATCCCAGCAGCAGAGAGAGGACAGGAGGACAGGAGGGAGGACTCACTGATGTCTCTATTCTTCATTCTTTTAAAACTTCACTCAGTATTTTAATGTCAATATTATTTATTTCATTGCAGTTTAAATTTGTTTCCAGTGACATATTGAGTTTACATAGTGACATTGCTGTTGTAAACATTACTGTTAGTATTTTTTAAACAGCAGTTACAATGAAAAAGAACTCGTAAGAGTATCAATAAAGTACCGAACCAATAAGGAGTAGTAATAAAAGTAGCGTAGTAGTATCCATAACATCTTTACGATACCAGTCCCTACTGGGACCACTACAGATGAAGATTTAATATTCAAGAATTCACATTAGAGACACCATCGCTGACTAGCCCTGAATACGAGGTTTCAACCTAGTCTTGTTAAAACATCTGCTCTGCACTCCATCCAAAATCCTAACTGGATATCTGAATCATCGTATTGAACAGTCAAATCCAAGTCCACTGACAAAGTTCTGAGTCAGGTACAGCCCTAATATATATATATATATATATATATATATATATACAGCTGTATACTATGTGTTATGTGCTATGTGTTATACATACAGACAATGAATGTCGTAGAACTCTTTTATCATCTAGTTTGACAGTCATAATGGAAAAAGAACATGAATAAATTACTTTAAAGTAGATTTTTTTTCTGGGCTAAATTACGTGGTATCAGATCGGTGCATACACTTGCGTACTCGCCGATGCCAGCATTTCAGGTAGTATCAGAGGCATTTTCGATACTGCTATCAGTATCGGATCAAATCTAAAAAAAGATACAAATGAAGACATTGAAAGTTTTTGAAAATGGGACAGAGATAGACATGGATCATTGAAAGTGCTTGAATGTTTTTCATGAACAAGAATAGAAATGTAATGTTTTCTTTATTATTTTATTTTATTTGTTTTAATTTAATGTTAATAGGCTAAATAAGCTTCGTTCTGCTGTCTTTGTGTGTCTCCTTGCAGCAGCCTGGGCTCCTAAAAGTTACGTTGCCATAAAACTAAACTGCATTCTCAATTACATTTGTAATTGTACGTTTTAATTAATACGTTGTAATTGAGAATGCTGTTTAGTATCCTGTATGGGAAGGAGTTGTCAGAAGTGTCATTGTTTTCACGCGGCAGCCTGCTAGGTGTCATTACAAAAAATCTCAGAGTTGTAACAGTGATGCACCTTTATCCATGTCTCAAACTATGCTGTTTTGGGTCCTTGAATTTGAGGGAATTGAGCCTGGAAAGTCTTTGAAAAGTCCTTGAATTTGATGTTTAAAAAGGTGTGTGAACCCTGGTCTGGGAAGTTGAGAAATAGGCTTCTGATTGCAAGTTTAGTGGTGGGTGGAGGAAGTGAATGAGAGTGAATGCTCTGTCCTCCTGAACATGTTAAATATCCTCCACCCTGAGCGATGCACTGATTGCTGATATCCACTTCACTGAATGCTTGTTCTGTATTTCATCCTTCAGCACCTGCAAGGCTGCAACTCCCATGTTTCCATGCATTAGAAATGGCACAGACAATGCCATTCTTTTTCTGTTCGGCACTCAAGTTATTCAGTACTGCACTTTCATTAAGTCTGAAGGACTTGAGAGAGACTGATTTCAAAACGAATGATTGAAACTGAAACAGAAAATCCTGACTTAAACCGTTTTCTCTAAGGGTGCTCCGATTGATTGGTCACCGATCAGAATCGGCCGATATTCATTCGAAATAATTGGATCAGTGGTCTCAAAAAGGCCAATCAAAAGAGCCGATCAGATAATGACATGCAGTGTATTGTCTCATTTCCGGTTCCCCTGCGCTCCTGTTTTGGTTGCTGGTGGCAACCATGGATGTATAAAGAGACGTTGCTTCACCAGCTGTTATACCTTTGTTATATTCTTTATTACAGCGGCTAATTACCCGATATACATTTAAACGTACACTAGTTCTGCTCAAGCACTCACACGTCTCTCCTTTTACCGACTTTCGCTCTGATCCCACAGTTGTTTACACGCTATTTAGCTCTGTTAGCTACTTTAGCTTAGCACTTATAGCTTCTCCTGCTATCTCTGGCTCAGTGTGTCAGATGTTTAGTTGTTCCTCTGCCTCCTTCAGTGATAACGTTATTGGTACATGTAATAAATGTAGTTTATTTGCCGTGTTGGAGGCATGGCTGAATGAAGGAGGTGCAGCTCCACATGCTGTTAGCTGTTGGCCATCCTCCAGTTAATGTGTTTTCAGCCAAATGTGTCTCTGGTTGTCATAGTTACGACAGCTGTTGAAAACAAGGAAACTATAAGTTGTCTTTGTGAATACCGTTTTGTTTATTTTTTCATTACAATGTCAGAACATACCTATCTGATTTTTTTGAGATTTGTTTGAGGAAACGTGTCCGACAACCACACATTCGGCTGAAAGTTGCCAGTTAACAAGGTCACTCTTTCAACCATAACACTGTGTGTGTGTGTGTGTGTGTGTGTGTGTGTGTGTGTGTGTGTGTGTGTGTGTGTGTGTGTGTGTGTGTG
>JAOVVB010234735.1:0-23482 GCA_028570985.1 Heterobranchus longifilis | reverse complement strand
CTGTGAAATCACAACTTCACAGAAGTCCTGACGACGCGTTTCTGAATACGGGCTGTGGGCCGTATTTCTCCGGGGATTGAGCATTTTGATACTTTCACGGTATATATACCTGCTTAATAATAAAAAATAAAAAAAGACATAGAAATGTCACTTTTACAATATGGGGCATTTAAGTTTTTGCAACACATCATCATGTTTCCACAATGATTTATGTTCATTATTTTCTCTGTTCCCAGAGACTCTGCACGAAAACAACTCTCCTAAAACACACATGGATGCTTGATTGTTAAATATGTCATCAAATGGTCTGAAATAGCCCAAGAAATATCCTCCTCAAGCTATGTTTCACATGAAAGTCCTGTATTATATAGTGAGTCACGGTTGACAAGAATAGACACCATAATCAGGGTATAATGACCGAGTCTGCTGCACATTAATGCACGATGCATATCGCGTTATGACAGGTGATGTTCCTGTCACTCTCTCCCACATGTCTTTGCTATTTTTTGCACTTTTTTTTCTCTCTCCTATCATAGCTGTAGTTAATCCCCACCTTTTCCTCTAAGTGCATCATTTTTTCATCACCTCCCCTCTGCGGTTATCATGATCGATTCAGCGCAAAGATACATTGACGGAATGCATGCATACAAATGAACCGATAAGCGACTGCATTTTAATGAGTTTAGTAAAACAAGAGTGATCGTGCAAGGCAGATTGTGTTGCTGTTAAAACTAAGAGAATGCATCAGTGTCTGGGACCAGCATGTCGACATGATTATCTATCAATGGAAATAATCAGCACGATAAAATACGTCAAGGAATAAAGCACAGCCAGACTATCTCAAACTGAACTGATAAAAACAAAAATGACCATCCTCCTTTTCTGGCACAGCACAGTGGCTCTGGCACAGCAAGACTACACACGCCCTGGCCTTCTCATCACTTTATCCACAAGTGGAGCGCAAATTGTGTAAAACAAGACCGACTATTGGGGTGGAAGGGCACAAAAGGTGTTAGAGCCGTCCTCTCAGCTGTAGTGTGGTGGGAGATAGCAGGAGTGCAATTGTTTGGCTCACTGGTATGACAATGTTGGGGAATGAAAACAAGAGTAAAGTGGGAGGAATAACACGGGGGCAGAGGACGGCGCTGGCTGTAGACCAATAATTCATTTTCAGTCTCCATGGACACTTTCTGACTGCATGCTACTTTTTACTTCAAGGCATCCTTGTTACTGAAGGCCACAGGCAGTGGTGGAGGCGGTACACACATCATTCACTCAAATAGCAGTACTGCAGTGTAGAAATACTCATACATTTGCTTCAGTAAAATTACAAAAGTGTTAGTACCAAATGTACTCATTATGCAGAATGTCCCATTTCAGAATAATGTAGCTTATATCATACGATTATTATAATTATTGATTGATAATGTAGGTATCACTTTAATGTTGCAGCTGGTAAAAGTGGGGATACTTTTAATTACTTTATATAATGCTGTGTAGCTTAATATATTTGTTGATAATATTTTATATTAATAATCTAAAGTAACTAATAACTAAATGTATAAAATAAATGTTTCTCTCTGAAATGTAGTGGAGTAGAAGTATAACATAAAATGGACACACTAACTGTACTCAAAATTGTACTTAAAAGTCCCATATTGTAAAAAAAAAAAAAAAAAAAGAAAAAAGTGAGATTATAAATCACGTCTAGGTGCTCTGTACTGTAAATACTGTGAAAGTATCAAAACACTAAATCTGTGGAGAAATGCACCCAG
Source organism: Heterobranchus longifilis (assembly GCA_028570985.1). NCBI lineage: Eukaryota > Metazoa > Chordata > Actinopteri > Siluriformes > Clariidae > Heterobranchus > Heterobranchus longifilis. Next base: position 21,707 of record JAOVVB010234735.1, on the reverse strand, counting down.
CCCGTATTTAAAAACTGTGCCTTTAAATGAGCCGTCAGGACTTCCGTGACTTTGTGATGTCACAACTATACTAGGTAAGTACCATTACAGTACTGTTACTGTCATTCCCCGGCTGCATTAATGGTTGCAGAGACCCACAAACTGACCAATCAGAGCAGGATGGGCTTTTTTTGAGAAAAATAATGTGTTTCTTTTTACATTAAAGCATGTAAACATGTTCTACTAGAAACCCAACATACACAATGAACCTGAAAATGAGCATAATATGCCCCTTTACATATGTACAGTACTTGAATAAATGTACTACATGTGTTTTTCTCTTGATAACAGGTGGGAAACACCTGCTCTGAAATCAATGGTTGGGATATGGGCAGAAGAACAACAAACTTCAACATTCAGTAATTTAGTGATAAATTACACCTAAATACCACTCAGAAAGGAGGAGAAAGGAAACAGCATGCTGCATACTGACGAAGCCTGGCTGTATTTTACCCAGAATCACTTATATTGTGCGCGTTAATGAGAAACTGAGCAGCACAACACAGGCTCAGAGGTTCTTCAGCCATGAAGGACGAAAGAAGAAAAGACTGAGAAAATGTGAGAAGCACGAGCAATTCTGGAGCAAGCTGCTAAATTTGTAACCATCAATAGGAACAGAACTAGACAGATAGAATTCAAAGATTTTTTTTCTCTACATGGCATACTTGTTAAAGTTATTTATCTATTGAATTGTCAACTAATTATCTAATAGTCTAATCATTTTTACAACCATAAATGTTACGTGACCTGACTTTATTGGTCCACTCTTCACTGTTCATAATAATGTTTCCAAGCTTGTTCTGACAATGTCACGACAAGCCAGCCATCTGATGACAATGGAAGTTTAGAAGAGCGCAGTAAATCGCTCAGAGACTCATCAGACACGCAGACACTCCAACAAAGACAAACACGAACAGACAACAAAGCATTTTCAATCTTGAGCCTTTGCTCTCCAAGCGGAGGATCGTTGTGTTCAGTCTGACTTTTGTCCTTCAGTGTCTGTGAGTGTTTGAGTGCGTCGCTATGCACATTATGTGTTAAGAAAAAGAAATCATCCAGAAGCAGATTGATGCGGACCCTCATTGGCTGCACTGACTGAACGTGACCAGCATGCAAAGCTTCAAATCAGTGACATTTGTTCATGTATGTATGAATTATTCAGCTGCAGCACTGAAGGCTGCAACACCTCCTCCTGCTATGATCCTCCTCCTCCATGCCCAGGACACTGCACCTCCTCATAAATTATGTCACGTCTATGTGTCTGGTAAAAACTGTAAATTGTGGAGAATACTGTAGGCTATAATTAAACAAGGTGTCATGAGTGTCTCCTTTCACATTTTCTACACAATCAGAAATCTAACCGAGCACATTAGTTAGAGCACTGACTTTAATTTGCTTTATAAATCAGTTACAAGTCAAAAACTTTTGGGCTGCCAGGTTTTGAAAAATTACTTTGGCTGTTGTTTATTCAGTGATGTTATTGATAACTTCATTTGATAACATTTTACAGAATTGATCTATGCCAACGTTCAACTTACTATAACATCTATAATTGCAGACTTAATGGCTTATTAGGAAGTGACAGACCCATGTAATCTGTTATAAATGTTAGCAGCTTAAGTGATTTTAACAGCAACTCATCTGGCTGAGCAACACATTCTCATAAACGGGTCATATAATGAATATGAATACACAGTTGCGTGATACTCATCAATGTTGCGATTAACGTTGCAAAACGGCAATAATTCTGCAGGTTTAGGCAACAAAACGACTTGGTATGGTTAGTAAAAAAACGTGGGGATTGCATTAAAATCCCTACTTCCATGTTCCGTTTTAAATACATGTTATGGTTGCGTGATACACACAGACTCAAACTCCAGTCTGCTGGGTGAAAGTCCTGTGTGTGACTGAGAAATGAGATTAAAAAAAATGCAGATCTGCAGATTACTGTCCAAGACACAACTCCAAACATTTTGATGTTGCAGAAATAGAGCAGAGTTTTAGTCAATGCAATAAATTAGGGGTTGTTCACATAATAATATTCTAATGCGGCTGAGATCTGCACAGAAGAAACAAATGTTCTTTGTAACAGGAAACAATAAGTGAGCCCTGCCCTTTCATTTCCTGGAACAAGCCAGACTTATTGATAGCATTACAAATATCAGGCAGCTACTGTACACACACTGAGGGACATGACGGGCACAAGCACAGTTACAGTGCAATATACAGTGCATGATTAGGCAATCATTCTTTATTCTAAACTAGAATAATAGCAACCAGAGAAAAGGCTTAAAATCCTGCATCACCGACACACAAATCAAATGATAAGGTGTGAAAGACATGATGCAACAACATCTACGTCACCATATTCATCCATCACCAACAACACACAGCTGAGTAATCAAAATATTTGCTGGTGTAAAACAAAAATAAGATAACATTTAATTTTCATGTATTTTTCATTTTTGCACTTTCTACAGTCACCAACCATCACAGAGCAGCATGTATGAAATTAAAACGAGGTGTTGAATCTTCTGTTCCAGAAATGTCATTTTCTATTGGACCAGGACTTCCTGCAAGGTAGCACAAAATATATTTTGTCCTGTAGTCAGTTTTTATAGCCAAGCAGCCTTCACTGGAGGAAAATGCAAACTCCTAACTGTGTGTGACGCACTGCATTTCCCAGCAAGTCCCCAGGGAGCTGAGCAGGTACAGTACAGTGAGCAATATTCCTGATGACCAGATTAGTCGCACCATGCTGCTATGTGCATGCATGTGTGTGTGTGTGTGTGTGTGTGTGTGTGTGTGTGTGTGTGTGTACAGTATGCGTTCGATTGTATCAGTGCTTGCATCCGTGCACGTGACATTCCTATGACACAGGAAGGAGTTGTTTCCAGTGAAATGCCCAAGCCTTTTGCCAGAGGCGTCACCTGACTTCCTGTCCTCAGGGATGGGTGATCGGATGGGGGGGTGGGATGGTTGCACCCACCAGAGGTTTACTGGCAGGCATGGAAACCCACACCCATCTTTTCTCACCACTCTGCAAGGCGGTCACTCAGGACGGATGCATGAAATGAGTTGGTGCTGTAAAAGTGATGATGCACGGTGAGGAAAACGTAATGGAAGAGGTGGACGTGTAGAACATTTTCCACCACTAAGTCTATTATTACCCTCATCGGGAAACCACTTACACTTTACCTGTTTACCGTTTAAGTTAATTTGTTGTGAGTGTAAGTGATAGCATAGCGTGAAGTATCAGTATTTTTGCTATGGTTACAATAAAGCCGGAGATAATAAACTTGGTTTTAAAGTGAAGGGGGGAGAGAGAGTGTTTTATTTTCATTCTATTAATGTCTACTGAAGTGTCGCAGTTGGGGAACTTCTGGTTTATGGTACACCCCATCCTCGTTTTGGTTTGGTGGTGAATATGGTCGGTCGTGTCTAGAAGGTAATCCTAGAATTACAACAAATGTTGAAAACAGGCAAAAACTCTTGCGAGACTCATTTCCCGACTGCCTAACCCTAAGCATACAATTCGAGATCAACACCTAAGCTTACCAGTCTCGCAAGACTTTAGCAAATCTAGGGTTACCTTCTAGCCAAGACCAATATGGTCTGAGTCTGGTGTGCCCTGCAGTAGAATCCACCAGTAACACATGTAATGTAAATAAGTATGAGACCAACTCCAGTTGTCTATGTGAACATTTGGTTAAAAGCAAGTATATTTCCGGTTCTGCGGTCATTCACGTTTCAGCGCAGGTTACTGTGCAGTACCTGGTCCATGTGCGTACCCATGCAGTTGTACACACACGTGTTTGATTGCACAAGGACATTCCTGAATGCCACATCAACCCTACCAGGACATTCAAGCTCTGCCTAAATAGACAGTCTCCCGCCTCTAAACCCTTATTAACTCCTACCAGCGTACGGATTAAGTTCTGGGATCCAGACAGCTAACAACCCTGTATGTGTCTGGTACAAGCTGCTCACCCATTCACAATGCTTTATGACTGGCTACAACTCACAGCCTCCTTCCACCACCTCCCGCAGAGGGACATTTGCAAAACAAGTGCTTAGTTGAAGGGGACAGAAGTGGAGAGAGAGGGTAGTGAGGGGTGTATTTCAAAGATTAGTGGAAGATGGGGAAGGAGGAGGGGATAACAACAAGGACATTTTGACTGATGTCGGCTTTTGAAAGCGACACAGTTACTGTGTGCCTGGAATTATTAACTTATTTAAAGGTTAGCATGGCTATTAAAGACAATTTGGCCAACCATAATAATTCAGGATTGGAGAAAACTCTGGGTTATATTGCTACATTACAAAAAAAATTAAAAAATAAAACGTCCTAATATTGAGGTGGACAACCTAACTGGCTGATGTATGGCTGCAGAATATATTAGCAAACTGATATATTGGATGAAGTTTCTTCAGATCAGAGGGGGCAAGAGGCACTGAAGTGTTATGTGCTGGGTTTTTCACGTGCACAGAGGCTATGAGCCACGCAGACACTCCTGCAGAGTCATGGCCGCCGACAGGGGGGGAACAGTTGTCCTGGGTCCAGGGAGGGCCCAAAAAAGCCCTCTAACCTTTGAATAATCTGCTGGGGGGGGGCTTTAGAGATCATCTAGGCCTGAGCACAAGCAAGACACTTGGTGGCGTCTAACTTTTCTCTGGGTGTAAGGACAGGACATTGCACAAAAACACTCTTGGGAACCTGAATCAGAAATATTGCCTAAGATTTCACTATGCTTGGAATGTGACCTTTTGTTGCAGACAATGGTGATAAATAATAGTGGGAATAAAATAAAGATACAAGTTGAATAGACAGACATGTCAAGAACTTTAAGATAATGTACAAACATACCGTAAGTCCCATTTTTCTTTGCCTACCATGACTTCATCTGAACTAATGTGCCTGTGTAGACAATGTGAGAAAGACAATGTAAGTTTCATTGTCACTTTCAAGTTGGCAAATGTCTTGCAACATATTTCAGGGTGTGGGAAAATACTTCAGAGTCTACCTTGCACAACTATGTGATGACTTGCCAGTCAACAGTTGCAGAATGATCGCCTTTACTGGAACAGGGTTTAAATGAATAGAAAATCTCGGGTATGGATGCACTCACTGGAGATTACACGAGTTTAATCTAAGGACACTGGTGCAGTTCTCTAACAAGTAGGTCAGATTCACTAGTGGGCCCTTCTCAAAGCCAGACGTGACCTATTACAGAGATTTCACGTATACATGGGAAGCACAGCACAGTGCATTAGGCAATCACAGTGAACTAAATGTTTGACAGGAATTCACTTTCCCAGTCACTGTTTGCCAACTGGAGCACAAACCCTGAACCAAAGCTCCTTATGAAACCAATCGAGTGCAATGCGTAGCAACAGAGGAATATACTGTATAATCTCATGTGATCAGGGACGTGGCTGTAAACCAAGAGTACGTTGACCTTCTTCACCTACCGACCTACAGCTCTGAGAACTGCGCTACTAATCCCATCAATTGTGGGAGGAACCATTTAAGGCATTGTAAGAATGTGGCTCAACCTTATGACTAGAAACATAAAAAAGGATGCCATAACCCGAGGATTCTTTTTTAATTAAAATTAATTTTCTTTTTTTTTTTTAAACAAATAATGCCATAAATTAACCAACACTATGGGAGTCTGGAGGCCTGGCCAAAAAGAACAAAAGGATGGAAGAAGTCTGGGCCAGCCACAGAAGGGGGCATAGGACCCAACATTTATTCACCAATATCTTCCTAAGTTTTTGCTTAAATTTGTTCTTGAGAAAGGTCCTACGTCAGATTCATGACGTGTTCTTAAATCACAGAATTGTTTGCGCCTGTGTTCTTGTAATGATGAGTCCCATTGTCCTCGTAAATTCAAAGCGCGTGCCAGTTGATACCAATTAGCATAGGTAAACGCCCCGCCAATCCACATAAAAGCGCATGAGACTGCAGGGCCATGATGTGCACACAGAAATTGAAAAGAAAAGTTGGGAGAATTAAGTCAAGAATGCCCAAACTGCCCAAACTTTAGGCCCAAAGTCTAAAGAATGGTTTAAAAAAAAACAAAAAAACTGAAGTGGAGGTATGTCTGCAGGAAGTAAATGCCAAACAAGCTGTCATAATAGTAATATAGTAGCGTCTCACTCTCTACATGGTCCTGGAAGGACAGGACCAGCAACATCTTGCAGCAGCAGGAAATATGCCATTGTGCGAGTAGGCCTGGGATGCAGAAATACTCAATCAGCATAATCAATCACTAATTATTAGATGACATGACATGGTTCCCAATTAACATGACTGATGTGAAATGAAAATGTTAGTGTAGTGTTTATTTTAAAAGACAATAATACTTTGTGAAATAATGAAAATAATGATTAAAAAATATGATTGTAAATCCTATAATATTATAAAACTGTAGAATTGAAGAAAACGCAATAACCAATTATTTTGCATGTGAGCACCTAAATGTGCTTAAGAGTCCTCTTGAGTGTGCGTATAACAAATCCCAAATAAGAAAACATTGGTGAATGCCAGAATTTTGGTGAAAAGTGCATTAAGTGGGTTTTAAGAAGAAGAAGCTTCTTGGTGAATGAGGTGGAGTGATGCACGCAGAACATGAATGCATATTTACACCTACTGTACACACCTAACAACTCATGTACGTACACGTATCTGGTTTTATGATGTTGTAATATTAGCACATAATTACACCTTTATACCATAAACACTGCAGCAAAACTGTTTCATAACCTCTTCAGAAGGCCTGTCTTGCTAACAGCAGGTAGATTAGGGACTAATGTTTGCCCCCGTGCGAGATGTTGTGACCTTGTTGCCAGTTTGCCAAAGTTACATAACGTCCCCCAGACAGGTGAAAAAACAAATGACTAATTAATAGTGTCTCCCTGGAGAGCGTCAACACAGCCACTGCTATATGACAGTTCCAGCCAGGCAAGACCAGTGCAGCTGCAGGTGAGGATGTGGTTTGTTTTGTTTGTGCGTATGCGTTTTGGAGTCGCAGATTCCATGCAAGTTTGGGTGTGCACACTCAACTCAACACATAGTGAAGCTTACAAAAAGGCACGGCCTGCTTGGGCTTACAAGACAAATTATTAATATTATATAATATTATCCAGGATGCAGTGCCAAAAAAAAAAATGTTTTCAGACTCTGTCAACAACAAACTTCAAAAATCAAATCAATAAAGCATAAGCTGTTGTAATTTACAGAGAAATCCAAGAAAAGCTAATAATGCAGTTCATCTACCATCTAAATTGAACAACTATTACATTTTTGGATCAATTATACGCTATGCAGTTTTAATTCATTGTTTTATGTACAATGCAGAAACTCTGAAACTATTTTAATCTCCCACAGGTCCCACAACCTATTTTCATCCTGAATATTTTGAATTCTGCAAACATCAATCGCTAAAAGAGGAATAACAGTTTGAAATGTTCTTTTCCGTGTGCTTGTGTCTGTATATAGCCTGCTGTACAATGTGCATATGTGACCCCGTGTCACTGCTTTTCCGTGCGAAGTACCTCGTCTGCCATCCGAGCTGAGATCATGCAAAGCGAGCCGACGCCCAGCTCGGGCGGTGGTAATCCTGACGTGATGACATTTCATTTCAGGTATGGCACCAGCTTCTGCATAGGTGTTAGCTGAGAGGTGGTTACATAATATTACATGGAACACATGCAGATGAGTCCGATGTGTGAGCAACATGGTTTGCAAATGCTTTACCGTCTGTGTGTGTAGGGGTGTGCGCTGTGGCTGTGGGCAGATTTTTTAAAAACACTACCTCTGCTGTAGCTTAATGCATCAGTGTATTTTTTTTTACAAAACAATTCAGCAAGCGGTTATTTGCCCTTTGTGGATAGTATGCATGCATGCTTTGGACGATTGTGGTCACCTTTAACACAAATTAAAGAGGAAATAGATGAAATCTTGTGTTGGCTGGTAAGTTAATTTCAGGCATGTTATGAAACAGCCGGAAAAAGTTTCACATACTTAATGTTTTCATTAAAGTAGTGCAAGATGATGGCCAAATAGGTTAAGATGTTGCCAGTATTCATGCAGCAAAATTAAAGCGCTACCTCACTGCTCATAATCCTTCATATAATAAATCAAATCTTTTCATGTTGGGTCTGTGCTGTTTTGTACTGAACATGAAGTGTGGTTTTTGAACTGGACGCCAACTGCCTGACAAATTATACCCTTTCCACTTTCCCCAATGGTTGTTCTGGCGGTTTAAATAAAGTTATACAACGGCATCTAAGGTTTCCTTATGCAGAAGTCTAAATTGGGCTCTTGGGGATTCTGTGTTGTGAGCTGATAGTAAATGAGAGAGATCTCAAACTCCGTGCAATCTGCAGGGAGAAGACAAATCAAAGGAGGAACGTTTTGATCTGAGGAGGCTGCTTTAGGGCTCGTATCTTTGGTCTGAGTCAAAAGGTTAATGCCTGTTTACTCACAATTTTGAGGGCGTCTTGCAGTGCTGTGTAAGTATTTTAGTGGCGCACACACACAGCACATATACAGTATATACAAGCACACAGACACACATAAATACATTAAGATAATAACAGGTTTAGGAGAAGGCATTCACTCACACACACATAAAATCCAAGCAAACGTATCCACAGTAACGTATGATTTCCACCTCATGCGAATTCCTCCTCCGCCCAGGAGACAAACCACAAAACCATACGCCTTGATAGTTGACTTTTCATGCTCAATATAAATTATTTAGTTTAGTTTATTTGGTATGGAAATCACAGTAGCATTAGAATTGTAACGTACATTTGTGCACAAGAGCCAGATGCAGATGTGTTCAGTGTTTGTAGCGAAATGCTAATTTGCAACTCCTGTCCACAGGAGGCTTTTTGTTTTAAAAGTTAAAATAGAAAAAAAGAGGAGATGTTACATCCATGGATACATATACAAAAATACATCCACAAAAAAACAAAATACAGGTGTTTATAGGTATTAGGTGTGAGAATGTTGTTTCTCTCTATAAATATTTGAACCCCGGTAAAAGTAATTAATATGTCACAGCATTTATGACACAATATTGTAAATTTGAAAGATAACATTTTCTTCCAACAGCAGCAAATGCACACATCCCCTTCTTTTTTCCCCACTGTTTTTTTGTTTGTGCATGTCAAAGCAGTAATGAAAAAAAAAAAACCCTACCCCCTACCCTACTACTAGATTTGTTAAAACTACAACATGGTATCAAACTGCTGATTTTGCAAGGTCCTAGGCAATACCACACAATGACACACATACTCAACCTGTTGCTCAGTTGCAGCACAGGCGTGCTGTGAGCACAAGAATAACTCCTCCGGCTTTTATACCTCAGCGATATGCAGAAGTGAACCATGTGACAGTACGCCGACATCTCTGCGTTTTCCCATCACGCCCTGCTGATGTTGTGTACAGCGCTGAGACACTGAGGTAACTTTTCTGTGACCACAAACTTCCTCTATCTGTGACAGAAATCGAGAACAGTGGCAAAACGACCCCGGCCCGAGGGCCCAACCTTAGGGTGGCTCTGCTTCCTGTGATTAAAATACCTCCGGTGAAAGGTGACGAGTGGCACCATTTGAGCTGAGTTATGAAATACGTTGAAAAAGTTCACATGGAAGCAACCTTGAGCAACCGCTACTGTGTGTACGGTAGAAAATAAACTTTTGGGATTTTGTATTTATTCAAATAATACAAAAAATGTATTTGATGTCCTGTATTTTGAAAAAAGCAAATGCCTATCCCAGCATGCACTCGGTAGAAGACACTGACAGCATGGAGAGGCCACTTTTGGCCAATTCAGGGACTTCGGTACACCTGAAACTGCATGTATTTGTTTCAATGTACCAGAGCATGTGAGCAGAGAGAATGTCCGCTCCTCACTCACAGAGCTCTACTCAGTATCGCTCCACGCTCAGCTCAGATTTCACCCCACTCCGGTGCTCAAAAACAGGATATTGTGTTGATCAGATGAACGGCACCTGCCCTTCCTCCATGCTGCTCCAGCGCCCGGAGCTCCTCATTCACTCGCCGGTCAAGAGTCCACCGGAGGCCGGCGGTGCGGCATGGAGGGAGAGCACGCGCAGTTCACCTCCATGTACAATGTGAGCCTGGGTCGGGCATGCTTCGCAATCATGGTGTGAGTGTTACCGGAGCGAAATTGGAGCGGGAGATAAGGCGTCGCTCCAACTTTTTAAAACATTTGCTCCGCGCTCCATCCAAAATCCTCGCGCTCTACGCACATGCTTTGCATTGTACAACACACTGACCACTGAGCCAGAATTTGAAATGAATAGATAATAAGACAAGATAGTAAAGTAGGTGATGTGTCATTAGGGCTGGACCCGAATATTCGACTATTCGGATATTCGTTTGTTGGGTAGGTATTGGGTTTTCAATTTTGGGATTCGGATATTCGTTTTACAGTCACAAGCTGTTATTATGTCACAAAAAGTGCATATCTACGCTATGCCATCTATCTCAGCTGAGAATGGAGAAGTCTGTCTGAGTCATGCTCAGGTCCGCAGCTTCGAATATTCGTATTCGCTGTTGATTACTACCGAAGCTCCGGAGCCCAAAAAAACAGTATTCGAGATGGACAGCCCTAGGTGTCATATATATATATATATATATATATATCTATTTGGGCTACATTTGGTATAGTGCATTTGCTATATAACCTTTGTAGGTACGGCATGTGAAAAACATCTTTGTTCAAAAAAACAAAACAACCACTCACTCTTCATCCCCCAAATCTTATAAGCGTAAATCACATTCACTTCCAGTAACTGGAAGTGTGTGTGTGTGTGTGTGTGTGTGATGTTAGCCAATGTGGTACTAGTCACATGACATCCCCAGCAGACCACTAAACTGAAACTGAATCCATGGGGTTTTCCAGTAGCAATTTACCACACACACCTCTGAGGTCTTCGGTGTACACTTGTTTCAGGGAAAAGGCCTCATACTACTCTGTTCGGATTTAAATAAAATTGTTTCCTTCAAGCAGTTTGGCACCATCAAACTCCAAGCAGGGGCTTATTTGTCTGCCAAGGAGAGGAGTCTCTTATGGGAACACTAAAAGCCAAACAAATTAAAAGAGATTGGGCGAGATTACCGTCCCAAAAAGCAGCTTTATATGGGAGCTGTAAAATCACAGCCAGGCAGTGTTTGTTTGTGTGCAAGTTAAAGAGCTCTTGGCAGCTGCTGGTAAGTTGTTGTGAAGATACCAGCCAAGTTGCTACATGAGCTGTAACATTATTGATCAATCTGGAAACAGGGATAGTGTAAGAACCCACACACATGCACTGACAAAATGCAAGTGTACATAATCTTATTCTATAATCTCTGTATCTCATCTCAGAGAATTCCATGCTGCTGTCCTCCAGAGGACGGACAACAACAACAATGGTCAGCTTGACCCTGACAGGACTGTCAGAGACATTCAGCAGATGCAGTCATTTGGCTCCCACTACACTTGTCAGGATATGGGTAGGAGGTTGTGGTGATTGCATGCTTGCACAAGTCAGTTTGGCTTCTCCACTAAAGGCACAAGTTACTAAAATGTCACAGCTTTCTAACACCACATTCATGTCATCAAAAAAAATCATAGTTGCTTTTCCAACCTTTGCATATCCAGGAAAAAGTCAATTCAGGATGCATGTGTGTGCCAGCAACACTTTACTGCGCATTCATTCGGCTCCACACATTCACACCTGGGACTTTTATGACCAGCTTTCTGCTGTTGGCCACAGATGTGAAACATATTGAAACTGGCACTTTTTTGGTTTGGTCCCCAATTAGTCTGGCGGGCATACCAGACAGTGCCGGGATAAAGCCTTACTTCCTGTCCACACAGGAAGACCGCGTTCGTGTTCCCGCTCCCAAAGTCTCTTCTCTACGGAAAACAAACAACAACCTCCGAGCTACACGCTGAAAATGACAAGTTTTGAAGATTTGAATCATGTAATAAGGCAGGTCTGCTCTGTTCTTTCAGTGAATGATTGTACAGATCTACAAAAAATATATTCACATAATTTTCGTGGAGGTGTTCCGCTGAAATGGGTTCCCTTCCTACACTATTTTGCAGACGCACCATCGGGGCGTGGCACCGCCCTGGACGATTGTGATTTGTTCAAGGCAGTGGTTCCCAAACTGGGGGGCGGGACCCCTAGGGGGGGGCCCGGAGTGATAACAGACGGGGGCGCGGCAAGACTAAATATAAATAAATCATGCATGGTGCTCCTGCACTGCTAGCAAAGCATAGACAAGTTTGTGACAGGATTGCCAGGTAAAGCAGACGATGGACCTACACCAAATATCACAAACTACCAAAACAAAGATAAAGACAAAGGGGCTTGAAAATATTTGTATCTACAAAAGGGGGGCCTTGCAAAAAAAGTTTGGGAACCACTGGTTTGAGGAAATACAAACAGGCCAGTGACTTTTTTTCACTATCCAGGAGTGAAAGCCCATCTGGCTATGTGAGACTAGTCCCCAATAAATCAAGCTCTACTACTGTAGATGCAGGCACATGTTGCCAGTGAAAGTATAGATATTAGTACAGTATGCTGCTGATACACTTTGCAAAACCATTGTATAATCCAGGAATTGGATGTAAACCTCCCACACGGTAGTCCAAACAGCTGATGCAACACCACTACACAGACACAGGTAGTGCAGGTAGTATTAGTGGGCCCTCTAGAGGCCTGAGGCTCCTGTGCACAGCAGCCAACAGTTACACCTTTAGCTGTCCGCTGAGCAGCACCAGCAGAACAGTGACAGTGTTTGTTCAAGGCCCCACTTCTCTAAACTTTATCCTTCAAACCTGGACCCAAGGCGCTGCTGGTTTCCTGTGCTAACAGCTGCAGCAGTTGACTGCATTCAGCTAGCGTCCCATATGGACAGAATGAGAACCAGCAGAACCTTGAACACCCTCACAAGCTGAATTGAGATCCACTGCTTTGATTTTGCTCATATCACAGTGCAAGCTAATTACACCAGCATGCATTTAGCCAAACAATGTGTCACGTCTGTCTATGTGCCACGTCTACCAGTTATATGTGTTAAACAATGATTAAGAGTGACTTTATGGTTGCTCAGTTGTCCTCTCCTGCAGAGCTCTGAGTGATGAATCTTGAACCAGTGAGCCCCCTAGAGGTAGATATTTTAAATGCTTCCTGGTTCAGGAGGAGGGTGTATCTGTTACCTGAGGACACAGCCGACATGCCTGAGCTCTGGTGTGACACTTATGACAAAAAGCCAGACACACTAAATGCATTCCTCTGATAATGAGCACCCAAGTGCTTAAATGTGTGTTGCATATCAAGTCTAAATGCATCAATTACCTTATTACACTGTATTAGTCATCATATTATCCAACAATAACTTTTGTTGTCCTCAGATTTGTACTTTTCACAATGGAGGACGTTTTCTTCTTTCTCGCATGTGCTCCTGACTAGTTTTTTTCCAAGTCTCTGCAGCTATTAGTGATTTTTTTCCCCTTTTTTTTTTCTCTTTTGCTTAGAATTCAATTACATTTGCAATAGAAGTCTCACCCCAAAGTGCAAAAGGAAACAAACTGCTAAAACGAGGAGATGGAAGTAAGGATAGCAACTAATGATCACGTAGCATGTTGCACTGTAACACACATTTTTAATGCTCCTTCCTGTTTCTGTGCTACAGTACAAGCCACAGCTGCACGGGACTTAAACTCCTGACTACATGCCATGAGACATTATTCTACGTCTTCGTATTGTTTCCATTTGTTTTCACAGATCACATGCACCTTCTGCCTAATAAACCTGCTGAGTGGGAAAACAGCATGACCTCGCCTGTCCCTAGCACACTGTGTCTCCCTTTCGCGGACTGGCACAACGCCCAGACGGCTGCTGCTTGCGTGCCACCACTGTTTGGGTAGATTTGCATCTGGGCTCTAGAGAAAACTGGGATGATTCACCAGTCATTGTGTGTGTGTGTGTGTGTGTGTGTGAGTGTGTGTGTTCTTAGCTGAGTGTGCTGTCTATCGTGTCTGTCTGCTTTCTCCACTTCACTCTCACTTCTCAGTGGAACTATTTCTGTATCATTCTCCCAAGAGCAATAAACAATAAAATAGGGGGAAATATGGATTACTACCAACCACTGATTATAGCAACTTAAACACAGTGTGTGTGTGTGTGTGTGTGTGTGTGTGTGTGTGTGTGTGTGTGTGACAGCAAGAGAGAAAGAGAGAACCTTAGAGTAAGACGCAGTAACACAGAAAGGGGACTACACAGGAAGTCTGATGAAAATAGGGTGGGCATCCGGAACACAAGAGCAAAAAATATGACCTAAACACTTTTGAGTGAGACAAGCTGCCTATTTTGCCGCACACTTGGGATGTGGTGTTTTCTTGACAAATACATGTACTTTATAATGTGAGAGCCCACCAGGGACTACGCCCCGAACACCTGCAAAAACTCTCCCATTCATCATCGGGGCGAATACGTGTCAAGGCCTTTTATGTAAAGTACAGTATATACAGTGCCAGAGGATGAATGAAGAAGTTGGCAGTAGTAGGTCATGTTATTGTCCCCAAAGGAGGTTTTGGTCATTGTAAGCTCATTTCATTGAGCTCAATTTTAGTTTCACAGCAGAACATATAATGTGAACTTATAGGAAATTCCGCCTATGTTTGTTTTAACCAAATGTGACACAATGTAACTACTGCTAAGTGCAAGAAAGTGCACAATGCACCAGGCAAGTAATTCAATACCTTGTTATTGCAATGCAAAAAAAAAAGGTTAACATTTTGAGGAATGGTGGATGTTCTATCAGTTCCCATGGATACTGACTGGACAGATACTGCAGGACTGCACGTCAATTAAGGCTTTTTGAATTATAAATATTTAATTTGGTTCGACCCAATTTTATTCATTTCATTTCCTCATTATATGCCAGAGCATCAGAGACAGTAAGAGAACTGTATTGAGGACATAACCTCCAGTGTTCATTATCTGATTATTTGCAGTTTTCTGGGTACAGCACTCAATTATTTGATATTCTGAAGTCACTCCATCGCCCCCATCCTTCACTATCTCTCTCTCTTTCCCTGTATGACCTTGTTGTTTTTCTTTTTTTAGGCCAAAGCAGATTTGCACTACGGGCGGTAAAACATGACATCAGGGCCGGGCCACCCTGGGAAAACTTTGTTGACTCTTAAACCAGCAATCTAACTCTAACGTCCTCAATAGATTGTACAATTTCTTCACAGAGCAACGGAGGACACACCATTTGATTCTGACTTTACATGAAAGGACTTTCACCCAGGAGACCAGAGTTCAAGTCCGTGTGTATCACAGCGTCACATGTATTTAAAACGGAACATGGAAGTGGGGATTTTAATGCAATCCTTGCGTTTTTTTTTACTAACCACACCGAGTCGTTTTGTTGCCTAACTCAGCATTTTTGTTGCCTAAACCTACCGAATTAGTCCCGTTTCACGTTATTTGCAACATTAATGATGTGTGTATCACGCAACCGGCACATGTATTTAAAACGGTCCACAGAACACGTATTACATCTACGAACTGCCGTGCATACATTTTCGTATCCATTTATGAAAATGCGTTGCAAGAGTGCACATAAACAATAGCTGCCGCTCTGATCATCCTGCTATGTTGATTTGATTTGTGTGTTCTACTCATTCAGTTTATATGAGCAGTAAACTGCTAACAGCACAGGCTACAGGCTATTTTTTTGATATTTGTATATTTTCAATATAGTATTTGAAATGATGAATGTTGTCATATTAGATCTAATAACTAGCTTAGTTGCTAACGGCATGCTACCTAGCTACTAGACTAGCAATACATGAGCAATCTAACTTGCAATGGAGCAAAGCTTATAAAACTTAGTAACAATGTATTTTGTCACCAGTTGGTCTTCTTGTTCATCTTTTGACAGCAGATTGTCCACTGAGCTGTAAGTTGACATTGATTATGTTAGGCTGGTCACCTCTGTGTAATCTGTCTCTTAACACAGAATACAGTGGGAGCATTCCAGTTGACAATTAAAAAAAATGGCCATTTACACCCTGAGGTAGCCAGGTTTATTTTATTTTACTATTTTTTTGGACTGTAAGCTGAGTAGTCCCTGATAGCTCAAAACTGGATGATTTCTCCATTGTCCTTAAGCTTTTCAAAGTGGTTGTAAGATGCTGGTGAAATTGGCACAGTGTTCTTTCCTTCAATTGGGGCTGGGTGATGTGAGGTCAAGTTGGCAACGCTGCAGCCCCACTGTGAGAAAACATAAGAAACAATATCAACAACCTTGAGACTGTACTCAAACACACCACGGCAAATGAAACAAGTGCACACAAACAAATGCATACACATGTAGGATACTACAGTATGCTCGGGCATGCCCTCTCACAAACTTGACAATACAAAGTTTTTAATGAAGACTTCACATTGTATAGCAGGGTTATCTAACTAAAATGGAAGGAGTTTGTCCTTCAATTTTCTCGACAACCATTCATCCGATCAACTTCACACTTGGCCGGTGTGTAGTAGTGCGTTATGTACACACTGTGTAGTGTTTTGCGAGGGGACCCGTATTAACTGTTACACCGCTGAACGGCATGCTGGATACAGCTCGCTCTCTGTCACTCGCTGCAGTACATTCAAGAACAGATGAAGAAAGAGACTGCAGATATCAAGAGATGTTAAATTGTAGTAAACACAAACATTTCAAGCATCAGTGATGTAACTTTCAGAATGAACGCTTTTGTTCCTAGAAAAAGCCTGGTCCCAAATAGCTAGTTGTTAACAAATGACGCATATTCTGACACAGGCATGTTTTTACAGGCACTGCAAGTTATACATTCAATTCCCCCTCCTTCCTTAGACTGTGGATTTCTAAAAATTTTCAAACATGATTATACACTACTTTTGAAAAATACAAATTTGCCATTCACAAGGCAATCATTTGATTACTGGAGAATCCTCGCAGCATTTCACTGTACTGGCTCGTCAAATCGAATATAAAGTTTAATTTGTCTCTTTTCGAGGAAAACATTTTCCATGAAAGTATTTTCGGCTTCAGATTCATTTAATTGTCAAGAGATACACAACATCCTATTGTTAATGATGTCGCTCCGTACGTGCAGGCTGGTGTTTGGATGTATGTGTGCACGTATGTGGTTTTCAGCCACTTCCTTTTGTAAAAACCAATCAAGAACAGCATGTTCTCAGAGTGACTGCTTTCACTTTGCACATCAACCACAGAAAGGTCAATGCTGAATGTGCAAGGAGCATGTTTTCTGCGAAACAGAGGCACGCGCCTTCAATAATGAGCCTCAAGGTGATATAAGACTCCACAGTGCCCTCCATTTATTGTAGCCGATGTTTTTTACGCAATTGTATTGGTTTGCGGTCCTGTGCACAACAAAAACATCAGCACAGAAACACGTGTATACACATGCCACGGGGGTATTGACAAAAAAACACATCGACATCGCTGTCTAAATGTGGTTTGTCAGTTGGCTTTGTTCATGTAGACTAGTTAATTTCACAACATTGCATCCTGCAGCTCATTTGCCTGTATGTCTCTAATCGGCATTGTCACCACAAGGGTGGTAAGCACAATGTGCTTCATCCTAACGGTTTGTGGAAGATTAGTGATACACTGAACAAAGGCTGGTGTTTTGGCTGACTGGCAAGGCCTTTCATGGGTTTAGTGGTGGCTGCTCTGTACTTTTTGTTCAGCTGTGGGATATGTCTACCGACGGCTTTGGCTGCAGTACTGCTAGGTATCATAGAGACACTCGGTGCCACACAGACATACTGCCGGAGATTTGCTGAGCCTAAATATCTTCCCTGGAGAGGAATCTTGCCAAATGGCCATCTGCTGAAAGCTTCGTCTTCATCACCATTCACTGAATTAAACATGACCTGCAATTGCTTGACATTGAAAAAATAAACTTCCCCTGGACAATGCCAACCATTATTGCACCTTGTTATCAGCGACATCAAAGACTCGTCCCTGACTCTTTTGCTCTTTGATGAAAAATTGGTTGGTTTCGCGCAGTTAAAATGTTGGTTTCTAAACCACTTTGTTGCAGAGAGGCTCACACTTGGACTCCACGAAAGACTGGAACAGGAATAAAAAGCAAAGATACATTTTGTTGAATACGGTGCCTAATTAGTCTGGCCTACTATGTGAACCGTGCCTGGATGATGGCTTACTTCCTGTCTCCGTGCAAGGAGGGTAGACAGAGTAGAGGACACCAGTCTTCAGTGCGTCATATCGCCGGAGTGCACTTCGCCGAAAGCCTCAACAGATGCCGCATGATCAAGGATCCAAAAAGTTCTGTCAGGCCGACTGCACAGACCAACCTGACTGGACATCCTCTCTTTATGTCTAGCGCCGTCTGCAGTAACCCTCCAACATCGCAGTTCCTGTTACATTGCGCATGTGTCTTACCCCGGAGCTCGAGAGGGCGTCCCAGCCTCCAATATAAAAGCCTTGTCTCCGGGCAGGCTGCACGGAGACAGGAAGTCAGCAAACGGCAACAGCCTCCGAGCTACCAACCTACACGCTGGAAATAACAAGTTTTGAAGATTTGGATTGTGTAATAAGGGAGGCCTGCTCTGTTCTTTTGATGAATGATTGTAAAGATCTACAAAGAATGATGTTTACAACATTTTCATGTAGTTTGCAGTTTGCAGAGGCACCGTCGGGGGGGGGGGTAGCGATTGAGACGCAGCGCTGTCCAGATCGGTCTGACTACGCGAGACTAAGTGCTTGCAGGTCACTTAATTCCTAGAGAGCACCCTTCTTTAGATTCAGTCCTTCCATAGTTGCATAGATGCCTTTTGTGAATAGACGCACAGAAGTAAAACTCGCACACAGCCGTGGATATTTTGATATGCAGCATACGTCACTTCAGACTGAGCTTTGTGATGCTTCACTTGCGAGCGCGGGGCACATCTAAATCTCTCTCGGAGTGACAGTTTTTAAAACACGTACGCATCACACCGGCTCCTCTTCACGTAGACACCCACATGTGATCCCACTCCTGCGTTATCGCTGTTTGATCAGCAACACTGATACCTGCGCACACACGCACACACCAAAAAGCTTTTACATAACATAATCCTCTTAGTGCTGAACTTTTACAAACTTTCACTCCATTTATTTTCACTGTACTGAGTTGCAACGACACAATGCAAGTGCATCTGCTTCCTATCCTATGGCGAGACATACATGTGCTTCCTCAACAAATGTGCGCACAAGTAGGGCTGTGTGTGTGTGTGTGTGTGTGTCTGCACACAACAGTGTTTTCTTTCTCTGAGAACACCACATAGTCCAATAGCACAGATAGTATTGTCATGAGTCTGTTTCTCCTCTCTCACACACACACCACATATACACCCACGCACACCCACACCCATACAATCACATACAGTAGACAGATATAGGCTAGTTTTGATAAATTAGCAAGGGCCACTGGAAAATTGAAGGGCCCCAAATCCTTTAAGTATAGAAAATTATATGGAATCCTGTTTAAATGCATTTAAAGTTAAGAGTTAACACGTGGAAACATTTGATTTATATGCCTATTGTACAACTCAACAAGCAATGGAGAGCAACACATGCACAACTCATAGTTTTGCTTTTTTTTTTTTTCTCTCTCAACTTCCAACGATTGTTCAACTTTTAATTGCTCACTAACAGTCGACACAGATCCACTGTTTACATGGAAGAGGACATTCCTTTCACAAGCTTGGCACGATGCATGTGAAATATGTTCTTTTTTTCTTTGGCCTCACTGTTGCTTGAGTTATCGGTCTTTAAGCTACTTAAAACAGTTGACCTCATGTGAGAAAATGGGGAACGATGGATGAGACTAGAACAAAATGTCCTAGACGCTCAGAGCTGAAACTAGGTCAGGAAGTTTGGAGGGAAAGTGTGTGCTTCCTCCTACTGGTCGTTATATGTAGTGTACGTGGGCCTTATGTAACGGCACAACAACATGGTGAACCAATTGGAATGTGGTACCATTTTCTCTGTTTGTCTAAAACGGATTTATCTGTTGAAAAGCAGTTTGTTTTAAAAGTGGTAAAGTCAACTCTTCTGCTTATCAAATACACCCTGAAACTGTTGGAATTCTTTAAAGATACATTTATTTTGTTAATCCTCAACTGAGGTACCCGCAGACCCCAGAAGTATACTTTTAGTCATATCACACATGTGCTTTATTCTATCTATTCTATTATTATTTATTCAATCAGTTTGTTCCAAATGACTTCATTGTTTTCTGTTTGTTTTAATTTGTGCTTTTTAAAAATACCAGTGTATTGAGATCCTGGGGGACCCCAGTCAAAAGCATATGCTATATGCAGTTTGAATTGATGAAATGTTTACCATGGGTTTTAATTTAAAGCATCAAACACTATCAGCAGGAAACTGTCAGTCATTTTGAAGGAGACAGACACATACGCAGCAAACACAGATTTCCTCATGTGCTCTGTCTATTTTTGTTTCACATACTATGCCAATTAACTTTAAATTAAATGAAGTTTAAAATAATAATAATCTGGGACCACCATTGGTAATTCTTGTATGTTAAATATGTTGGTAGGATGAGGGTTAAGCAGGAGAAATACTAAAAAAAAAACTAGGATGCTGATCTGAAGGCAGTTGTAGACATTTTGGTGCGTAGACATTTTGAAACATAATTTAAATATACTGTATCTCAAGTATCTTTTAATTAACTAAGTAGTAGTAGTAGTATCTTTTAGTTCACTGGTACCATATTTGCTAAACCTGGGTCATTTGGAAGTGTCTGGATTCTTTAAGGAGATTCAGCCTGTTCCAGCAGTGGCTCCAAGATGTGGACATCCTGACATTCGTACCAAGTCCCTCTTCACCTGGGGTGCAACTTCTGCATTAGCCCATCCTCCACTTCTGGGTTTGACAAGTTGTTAGATGCATCTCTGCACATCACTGTTGTGCTGAGGCTTGCAGAAGTCTTACTATTAGTCATGTCTCCTCACTGAAGGCTGGCTTGGTTTCTGGAATGTCTGGATGTGTTATACTTTAAATGCTGGAAAAAAATGTACCAGGCCAAAATCCCTGGAGAGCAGCCATTGACATGTCTGCTACCAACCATTATACCATATTAGAGCTTCCTTCGATCACTCAGCTTGCCCATTTTAAATTCAAGTCGAACAGCCAATGAACCCCTGGACCCTCTTGGTATGTACATACTGTACGGGTCTGACACTGTGTGTGACATTTGTGAGACGTGGGGGCTGACAGTTTTTGGCTGCACATCGTTGTTTATTTGACAATTGTACATAAATGGTTATTTATCACATATGTATCTGTCCAAACAGCTATACCTCAACATGCATCCTCGTTCACAACATTGCCTTTTTTTTTTTTTTTTTGCCAATGCTGTTTTCGAAACGTGGATGGATATCTATATGTCACCAGAAGAAGCAGTATGGGTGTATAAGGAAAAGGTATGAAATTAATCAAAACCACCACTGTGGAATCTCACATGATACAGACCATTTTAAGACTCAATACAGTTTTTGGCTGGACCGCAGCAAAGCTGGGGAGCCAGCCCTATAAA
>JAOVVB010234722.1:0-23485 GCA_028570985.1 Heterobranchus longifilis | reverse complement strand
CGTGGTAGGTGGAGCAGAATAATGTGAGTGTACAATTTCTCTGGAATCGGAATCGAGAATCAATAAGAACCGGAATCGATTTGCAGAATCGGAATCGGAATCGATAATATTGAAACGATGCCCATCCCTACCCTATACTACGTTACATTATTTCCTGCTTTGCTCCCGCCATAATTACTACGGCCACTAGAGGGTGCCGCCTAACAATAAAACTTCAATGGGTTGTAATTGCTGCATGTACATACAACCTATTGGGATGTTTTTCTGGGGAGGATAGTCTCCAACTACTATGTCGAGAGGTAATTACATCATGCAAATACTGTAGATTGAATGGCTACAATCCACAAGAAAAGGGATTAATTGCTCGACAAAGCCCAGTCCTGTAGACAGGACAAAAACAAGACCTTGTTTTTAACCACCATGATGAAATGTTGGCCATAAACAGAATCACAAGTATTGTGTGCCCACTATCAATTTCAAGTGTTTAGCAACTGCACCAGCAAACCACTGGAAGGCTTCTATTGTGACCTTGTCACTGAGGTTAGTACCTGACTGCTTTGACATTATTTTGTTGTGAGTTGTTTAAATGAGGAGCTGCAGACACCGGGCGCTCGCTGAAAACCTTGAAAACCTCAAACGTCCAACATGTCATCAAGGTAAGAAATGCCTTTAACCACACTGCTCCTGTTGTACAAAAACACACTCGCACTGGGCCCACATCACAGGCAACGGTCACGACCGCTCACAGCACGGTGCACGCATTTAGCCACGATGGAAATTCGACATCTAACTGTCTGATCTCAAGTCACGATCCAAGCTTGACCAAGCATGAGCCCCAGATGCAGGCTGGAGTGTTTCCCATGAGCAATGAATTCTAAAGTTAGCCGCAAACACAGTAAACATCAGGTCACATCTGTTCTGTTCTGGGATCAGTGAAATCACCCCGATGATCCATGACTTTTCACTGCACTCGACAACACAAACACAGTGTATCCAACACTTCAAAATATCAACACATACACCGATTCTGAGGTCTGTGGTCCAACTGAATACTCACATATTCAGGATGTGCCAAGAGAGATTATAAACTTTCTAGGGATGTTAATAATGAACTGTTGAACTGTTAACCGACAATAAGAATTTTGACCAATTAATACTATCAGTTAAACAGTTAAAAATAGTGGTCGACCGATGGCCAATTTAGCCTACAACCATTTAAAATGACAGAACTTAAATGAACATTTATTTAACACTTATTCAGCATATAGCAGCATCTCTTTGTTTCTGAAATATATAAACATACATAAATAAAAACAATGTTAGTGCACAGGACCACCGAGCAGCATCTCTTTGTTTTTGATCCTTTTGTAGATCTGCACTTTAATCGGCCTTGTTATCTGAGGCGCCGGCTATCTCAAAATGTAATTAATCTATCCCTAATGACAATTTATAACAAGGTTTATTAAGTATTATAAGTGGTGGACATAATGTGTTATAAGTTCAGCATTCATAATGATTTTCATACCAAAGTGACAACTGTGTTTAAAGAGTCCTTGGTTACACAGCGTGTAAATGTGAAGTTAATGTGAAGGAAAATGAAGAATTGCATTAAAAAATGTTTTTGTCTTACACATAACTTGCAGCCAGCAAATACTGCTCATAAGTCCTTGTTTTATAGTTTTATACATTGATTGATTTCTTTATTTTTGTGCCATGCACACAAAGTACCCAACTCTCATGGGTTTACAAGACACCAACATTTCTGCTGCAGTATTCACACAAATCATTACATTTAATTACAAAATTAAAAGTTGTTCTACAGCTCGGTCTGAAACAAAATATTCTACCTTCTCTTCCAAGCATGGCAAATAAAATCTGCTACAAAAAAAGTTGTCACTTTGGTATGAAGGTATAAAACATTATGAATGCTGAATGCTGAACTTATAATACATTATGTCCACCACTTATAATACTTTATAAACCTTGTTATAAGTTGTCATTAGGGATAGGTTAATGACATTTTGAGATAACCGGCACCTCAGATAACAAGGCAGATTAAAGTGCAGATCTACAAAAGGATCAAAACCAAAGAGATGCTGCTCGGTGGTCCTGTGCACTAACATTGATTTTATTTATGTACGTTTATATATTTCAGAAAGAAATAGATGCTGCTATCTGCTGAATATGTGTTAAATAAATGTTCATTTATGTTCAGCAATTTTAAATTGTTGTAGGCTATTTTATCAGATGCAAAATTTAAAAAAAACAAAAGTTATAAGTTGTCAATGTTATGCATGATTATAAACATTTATAATGAGTTTTATAAAGCCTCATAAATGCATTATAATGTCTTATGAATGAGCTTATAATGCATTATATATATGCATATGCATTATATGCATTTGTTTCCACAGTCAGTACATGTAACACATGGTAACATATAAACATGGCAACACAGCAACATTCATATAAACATGGCAATACATAGCAGCATACAGAAAAACAGAAACAGAGGAGACAAAAGTCTTTGCTCTTTGCCATTTGAGAGTCCTGTATCTCCGGCCAGATGGAAGTAATGTGAAGTGTTGATTGAGGGGGTGATCCGTGTCACTTGATATTGTGAGTGCTAGGCGTGTGATGGCTCTGAGGTTCATGTGTGAGAGGTTGGGTGTGAGAAGGCAGATGATTTTGGAGGCGGTGTGTGTGATGCTGGTGAGTTTGTTCTTGTTGGAGACGGTTAACGTGGTGAAGAAGCAGTGAGAGCAGTACAGCAGGATGGGTTGGATGATACGTTTGTAAAGCAGCAGCAGGAGGTGGGGGGCAACAGACAGATACATTTAGGAAAAAAAAAACATGAAGTAAGCTTTCACACAACAAACTCTGGAGCGTTTGCTCGTTAAGTTCGGTTAGTTCAGGCTGGTGCGAAAAGCCATTTTTTAACTCACAATGACAATAAATTGATTTGCACTGGGATTTTTTTGTACTTCATCAAAACATCAAAATTGCTGTGTGGAAATGTTCATTTAAAAAAAAAAAAAAGAATTGAACAGAAAAAAAAGAAAATGTAACTGTAAACAACTAAAATGAAATTGCAGCTATTAAATGCAGTAAAATATCTGATTTATCTGTCATATAAGCAGTGTGAATCTGTGTCAGTGTCAATCCTTGTGCCAAGTTAATTTGGTTAATACATCAGTTAAATCAGTCAAAGCAAGTTGAGTCACGGTGTTTGTGGTGTGGAGGCAAAGTAGACCAAGCACAGGATTTTATGATAGTAAATATGTGAATTTAGCACAAATTCAAAAGCCAAACTACTTAACCGTGCCATGAACTGTCATGGAATCGGTCTGTGTAAGAAACCCATACACAATACACAAAGACTGCGTCCGAAATTACATACTATGCACTACAAACTCAATATGTATACTATCGTTCGTGTAAATAAACAGTAGTATGGATCATTTCGGACACACTGGACTGTAATTTCTGCATGAGCCTCCTTGGACATGTAACCATGGTAACTTGTGCCAGCCTCAGCTCTACTGTTAATGCTGAAATTACTGGAAAAGGTAAGCAGCTAATCCAATGGTCCATTTGTTATGAACTTTGTCGTCAATACAGCATTGCATTGTGGGATATTTATGCTGCCGTAGTGTCCAGTGTTGCACACTGTAATATTTCACTGGAAATATGATGCACGTTGCGTACTATTGGTTTCATACTAAGGTTTCAGTCGGACATACTAAACGATCTCACATACTGTTTTAGCATACTAAATAGCATGTTAGTATGGCACCATGCACATTTAGTGCAGGAAAATGGGGCATGACCTGTGAGTCGCTGGAATTTTTATTTCATCATGTGGGTCAAAGTAGCGCTTTGCCAATAAAAATGCAGTCCTCTTGGTTTGTTTGTACAAAGTCAATGTAAACACAAAAACGCTCCAGAACTACAAACACCATGTTGTCCTTGAACCACACCACAGGTGTGAGAGTGACTCACCTCATTTTCGTCTTGTTCGCTCAGCGTCACCTCGCTGTTCGAGCGCTGTCTCAGCGGAGGGAACACTCTCAGGTTAAAAGGTGAACTTCTTTCAAACCCTCCTCCTCTGAACTCTACATCCTTGGACCGTCGCCGTGGCAACCTGGCGACTCCTCCCCGCACCAGCCCGACGTCAGATGACAAAACGGACGAGGACATTGAAGTGGAACAGTCGTCTCCGTGGCGAACGCTATTAATTTGCCCATTTTCAAGCAGAGATTCCCTGGACTGCGCACGGCGGGGGGGCCATTCTGCAATCCGCGCCCGAACACCCATTTTGGGCACGGAGACGCGTGGTTGCATGGCCGGGTCTGTGGGGCCAGGAGCCGGGTGGCCATTGGGTGTGTGACGAAACGGAGTGTGCTGGGGCAACCCCCCTCCTCCTCCTCCATCCAGGAGGTCCGAGGAGGTGCAAGTGACCCCTCTGTCTCTGTAGCTGTTCATGGCACCCCAGGAGAGTTCAGGGCCGGGAGGCAGGACGCTGGCATCCCATGTCAGGAGGGGTGCTGGGAAAGAGGGAGAGGAGGGGCCCCACACACACTCTGCTGATGGTGCTACGGCCTCCAGCTCCAAAAAACATCGCTTTTAACTGGTAGGGTGGGAAAGACTTCACTGGTCCATTGAGGACCAGTTAGAGTCCGGACCAGTCGTCTTCTTCTTGGAATTTCTTCCGTTTAATGCAGATCTGAGAACAGAGGAGAAAAAAACAATCATTCCAACAAATCAGCTTTAGAAAATCAGCATATTTTCAAACACAGAGCTTGTGTGACCCACATTTTCTCCACAGGCGCAAAGAAAAACGGAGCGCTGAATTTAGAAAAGAGCGAGTCACTCAACTGTAAAACAATGTAAGACTGATAAGACACAGAGAGAGAGAGAGAGAGAATAAGGTGAGAGGATGTGACAGAGGATTTCTTCCGTTGAGGCTAATCTTCAGGAGGCTGACAAGGGATATTATGATCACACACTCTGTGCACTCGGGTGCATGTGCGTTCACACACACAAACACTCATATACCCAGAGGATAGGAAGGCTGTGGCCGCTCTGCTGCTGCAGATTAAAACCGCTGAAACACTTCAGATAATATTATCAGACTAGAAAGTAATGCAGATCCAAACAGAGGGAATATTTAAACACACAGTGATGATATCGCTTCCCCATTCTTGAGAATTAGGACAAAACCTTCAATTATGCTGGGAAAATATATTTTAAAAGTTGAAAGTATTGGCTATTAAACTCTATAATGAACCATCCCCTCAGTGATTTAAAAAAAAAAAGGTATCACAGCTCCGTAGAATATTGACGTCTTACACAGTTGACAAAATGTTTGTTTTCTTTTTATTATTTCACAGCATTAGTGAGTAGCCATTTTATTTTGCAAAGTTGCTATAAGAGCTCTCTTGATGCTAATCAAAACACACACTTTTAAACCATAAGTCTTTAGTTTTGATATAGAAGGGCTACAGAGTTGACGTGTTATGGTTGAGAAACAACTGATAGCAATATTATTTAATACATTTATCAAAAATAGTAAGTAGTAAGTAAAGTTTATTTATATAGCACCTTTCAAAACCTAGATTACAAAGTGCTTTACAAAAGAATAAAACGTTAAAAGAAGCATTACAATGTGAGAGAATGGCACAATAAAAACTAATTAGAGGCATCACTACTACTACTAAAAAAAATAAAAAATAAAATACATGACTCAAGCACAAAAACACTATAGAAAGCTTAGCAGTGCTAGAGCAACATTCACGCCTTTTCTGTAACCAGGAAGTGAGACAGGGGTTCTCAGAATATAGCTTTTTTGCCTGATTAAATTATGTTTTTGCAGAAATCTGACAGAGTTGACAAAAATCTGGGACACAAAAAGCAAAACAAAAATGATTATTATAGTACTCTTTTTTTACACCCATGTTATCAGTAGGTTTTTTTTTTTTTTTATTGTTTGAAGTTGTGAATTCTTCATCTTAGAAGTTTAGAAGTACAAAAAGAAGATATATATATATATACATATATAAATCCTTTAGAAATACATTTTCACAAAAAATGGAATTAGTGTGTTGATAAGTAGTAATTTAAAGGTTTTTAATGGTAGGACATGATTTGTCCCAATTCTCTTATAATGTGGCTGAGACAGAAGCTACTCTGTTCTTTCTACAGCGTGAAGCCAAACAACAAACAAGTGCAACTTTGAGACGGGGACATGAATATGGACTTTGGGAGAGACAGAAAAGGGCGAAGGCACAAAGTGACCCAACAGCTGGAGGGGTGAGGTGGGGTAAATCCAGAAATAGAGTGAGTCAAGAAAGAGCAAGGAGGAGAGCGATATATTGCTCAGTGAACCACAACGACGTGCTTTAATATGACAGTCACACCGCATCAAATCTTAAAAGCCCACCAGCCTTGTAAAGACTTTACTTAGAAGCATCTTATGTCTCTCCGGAGGGTTAATGTGATGATTTTTAATGCCTTTCACTGCACGGGTAAAGGAATAGTGTTAGAGCTAGAGATGAGACAATAATGGATTTTATCGTGGATCACGATAAAAACACTCACAATAAGTTGATCGTGGGGAATTTCCATTATCGAGATAATCGTGAATATCCTCAGTAATTGACTGCAGTTTATTAAAGTGTCTTATCTGTGATGCAATAAAAATATTTCATTCTTACAAAAAAAGCCATGTTTCGAGAAAAAAACTCAAAATTTTATGAGAAAAAAGTCGTAATGTTTCAAGAAAAAAGTTGTACTGTTTTGAGAAAAAAGTCATAATGTTTCGAGAAAAAAACTCAACATTGTATGAGAAAAAAGTTGTACTGTTTTGAGAAAAGAGTCAGAATGTTTCGAGAAAAAAACTCCAAATTTTATGAGGAAAAAAGTTATACTGTTTCGAGAAAAAAGTCGTAATGTTTCGAGAAAAAAAACTAACTTTTATGAGAAAAAAGTTGGAATTGTTCAAGAAAGAAGTTATACTGTTTTTAGAAAAAAGTCGTAATGTGAGAAAAAAACTCACAATTTTATGAGAAAAAAGTCGTAATGTTTCGAGAAAAGTCCCAACAAAGCAGAATGTAAGGTGTAAAGTGATTCCAGTGTGTTTTAGTGCCGTTTTAAGAGTTTTAAGCATATTTAGTTGATTATCGGGATAATATCGTGAATCACAATTATTTTGGCCAGGATAATTATGACATTAAATTTTCATGTCGTCCCATGCCTAGTAGGTATGAACACATGAAACACAGGATTCAGGTATTTAGTTAGTATGTGGGGAAACTGTGTGAATGGACCCTCTGGCAGACAGTGTTAACTAAACAGGCTGTGGTTGACCTCAAAGGACGGTGTTGTGGTTACTGAAGGTAGGGAAGTAAGAGTGCCTTTGATATGGGGAAGTCCTGGTTTCCTGTCAGGTTGTAGTTTCCTGCCTAACTGTCCAGCACTGCCGCCATGTGGAGATTTGTTTTATTGCAGTATTATGTTAGAGAGAGTAAAGGCTGATTTATAGTTGTAAGTAGGTTTTATGCAGAGTCTACACAAAGTGGCCTGCACCCCTGTGAGCATTTATACCTGTGCGCTGGTGTCTGCTGCTATATCCACATCATGTTTTCATTTTAAAACGCATATCTTTTGCTACGTTTATGCCTCGCAAACACACTACTCCAGCGTTTCTGAGCCCCTAAAACGGAGACGTTTGGAAACGCTGCTCTGCCCGTTTTAGTTTGGAAACTCCAGGGATGCATTGTAATATGGACGCGTGAATACAGAGAACTTTGGAAACGATGATGCAGACACCAACGTCAGTCTTAATAGTTAGATAGGTTTACATATCTTTTGTGATTTCATCCTTCTTCTGTGGGTATTCCTTTCCCATTTCCCTGAAACTGAAACAGAGTGGATCATGTCAGAGTTGGAGCTAATACATGTTGAACAACAGTTACTTTTACTGAAATTACTGCATCGCAGAAAAGAGAGAAGATCTCGGAGGAGATGGCAACCGTGAGGCAAACAGAAGCAGAAGGAGGGTGAATTTTCTGTGCTTGTCCGGTCACTGAGAGACATGGACTACCAAGTGGACCAGTCCCAGTTGTTGCAGTCTACGTTGCTGCTTACATATCTGTGGAGGTGCACGTCACACTACAGTGTAGTGTGTGTAATAATCTGAATAATATCGGGAATTACAATTATTTGGGCCAGGATAATCGTGACAGTAAATGTTCATATCGTCCCGTGTCTACTCTGACTTTTTACATCTTAGACTGTTGGTTGAACAAAAGGCATTTTTCAGCTGTTGTCTTTTTTTACATTGTATAGAACAAATGATTCATCAATTCATCAAATATACAGGCTAATCCGTATTGAATGACAGTTGTGTCATTAACTGCAGCTCTGTTTAAATAATTACAGAGGCCTCATTGTGTAAACAACATTTGAATGATGTAGCTGGTTGAGGTGGAACTATTTTTAAAGGAATAGTTTGACATTTTGGGAAATATTCTTATTATTTTCTTGATGAGAGTTAGATGAGAAGATTCATGTCACACAGTTTTTAAGGTAAATATGAAGCAAAATCCAGCAGCTGCTTAGTTTATCTTAACAAGACTGGAAACAGGAAGAAACGGCTCGTCTTGCGTTGTCCGAAGGTAAAATAATGTGCCCACCAGCACCTGCAAAGTTCACCAATTAACACATTAGACGTTGTTTAGTTAGCACAAAAACTGAAGTGTAAAAACAACTAACTGTTTCCAGTCTTTGTAACATTACCGCTAAGATAGCTAATCTCAATGAAGTGGAGGAAAAGTAAAATATTTGTCTCTGAAATGTATTAGAGGAGAAGTTTAAAGGAGCATACAATAGAAATAAAAGCTGTATCCTTAAGCCCTCTATCTTCTTTATCCTCCACAGCCGCTGTCCTCAGAGGAAAACTGCCACAGCACCCACTCAAGTCAGTCTGACAGCCAGTACGGGTCTCCCCCTAGAGGCTGGTCTGAGGAGCTGGATGAACACGGACACACTCTCTACATCTCTGAATACACACAGGAGAAGGTGCAGTCCATTGATTAACCAGCAGACTGATAGACTTTGATAGTTTCGGGGATAGTTTAATTTATATTAACATCTGCATCTCCACACCTACAAATTACATCTGCATAAATATGCTTGTTTTCCCTTTTCTTGGATGCTGATGAGTGTTTGTGTTTGCAGTGGATAAAACATGTGGACGAACAAGGCCGGCCCTACTACTACAGCGCTGATGGATCCAGGTCAGAATGGGAACTGCCCAAGGTAAGATTATCCTATTATATTAGCTGTCCATGTGCCTTTTTTCTTCCCTGTTTCATCCATACAGAAGCCCTGAGAGGCTTTTTCTAAGTCATAAAGGTTTTGCCAGGATAATCATTCTAAGTTCCTTAAAAACAAATGTCATCTGTAAAAAAAAAGGTGGAAAAAAGTGTTTGTTGTTGTAATACTCATTTCAGCCACCAGAGGCTGAAGTGCACCACGACCCCATGTTCTTAATAGGACTAAAAGCATTCATGTTGTCTTCCAGCAATTTAATGCAATTTCTCCATGCACTCTAAATACAAGGTACATTTATTGTGCATTAGCAAGTTATGTAATATTACTGTAACTACAGTAATGGTATTGCCTGATATCAGACAGAATTGTTATTCTCCTTTTACATCTTCAGTTTGACATTTCCTCCACGAATAGATTTCTGTAGGGGAGGGAGATTTGATTTTCCCTAACCAATCACCAGAGACATCCGGTCCGAGCCGGCTAATAAGGTTTAAAAATATATATAAAGATAAGATTATTAATAAATATAAAACAGAGGTATGACCTGAACTGTATTTAAAAAAAAAAAAAAGAAAGGTTCGGTACTATTTGATGTATTGTACACAACTCTACAGTTGTTATTTTCTTTATTGTTTGTTTCTTTAATTCTTAATGCATGAAGACAAAACGTCTATGAAATACTTTATGTAAAAAGGGTAGACGTAATAAGCTACAGCTTCAGTTTACACCTTTTTGGTCTTTTTCTTTTCTTTTGTTATTGCTTTGTATGAAATCTACTTATACTCATACGTATACTTGAACTTGTATATGTTGTTGAGTGCTTGAAATTACCAAAATAAACTAAACTAAACTAAACTAACTTCCAGTTAGCACTATGCTAACTTGAATGGAGATAAATTAATGCAGTCGTGTGGCTCATCTAGACTTTCTAAATGTTATCGGACTGAATTGATCAAAATCTCATAGTGAAACGAGTCATTTTGCTGGGGTTGTGACACTCAAAACTATTTATCAACAACTGCAACAGTAGCGTCAAAGGCTACAGCATCTGATGTAAGAACACCTTTAACTAACTTGGTTGTGATTGGCCAGTGAGCCCAGGGCGTAATTTAAAAACGTTTCAGGTTTTCTGACATTCCACCGACCCACTGTATGCCAGATTTCCAGTACACCACTGGAGCGAAGTAAAAACAAACTACGATGTCAGCGATCTCTATTTTAACACACAGCTCCACATGGCGTTAGTCCCACCCATGGCGCTGATTGTTAGTCCCCCTGTAGTGCTCATTGGTCACCATGTCAGATGAATCAGTCAGAATCAGTGGAGTGGGCAGATTCAAGTTCTGGACCCAGGCAAGTAATGTTACATAACTTACTAACACACAATATATATATACCTTGTGTTTAGCAAATGTAAAATGGATCACCATACTTTGTTTTTCTCTCAGGGCTTCAGTACATCCATCATATCCCATTTAAAGTAATCTACTCATCTTGAAATTGGAAAATCTTCTCACATTACATCACCTAATACTATTACCCAGTGACACACTTATGTGTGACTCCTGCTGGTGTGTACTCTTAACTACTGTTAATGTAATTGGATGAGTGTCTGACGAGCTCACGCAGGAGCCAAGTTTGAGTTGAACTCTCGGTGACGGAGCTATTACCGGCTCTTCACCTGCTAATCTGCAGAGCTGATCAGAATAGAGCAGTCCATTCTCACGCTGAATGGACAGTAGTGCGGACATGGATACATTCAGTGGACCGCTGAAATCAATGCCTGGGCTGTAAGAGAAGTCCCTTTGTCCAATGGTGCTGTGGACAGTGAAAGGAGAGGTAGGGGAGAGGATAGATACTGCAGGGTGTGACAGAAGAACTGTGTGATGTCTAAAAGCTCTCCTCTCTGTCTCTGCAGTACAACATCTCCCCGCAGTCCGGAGAGGTTCCCAAGAGTCGCAGTCTGGAGAGGAAGCAGCAGGATCCCATCGTCCTCACCAAGTGGAGACACAGCACCTACGTCTTAGACCTCAACGACAAGGTAAGACACAATGGCAGGACAGAAAATGTGAGAACTAATGAGGTTACACAGTCTGATTGGTATGGAAACAGGCTTTCTGTCTGCTCTTTCCATTACCTGTCTTATTGGCAGTGAGTTTAATCCCCCAGTACTAATGACGCTCAACAGAGGAACAGGCTTACCATGGATTAATCTGTCTCTTTTATTTTGGAATCTGGACAAAGGATGGTGTTTTATTGAAGTGAAAAGCAGGTTTACTTACATGTGTTTTAAACAGACATGGTGTAAATATTATCAGGCAGTGGAAATGTACTTGAAGTTTCTGTTTTGTATTAATTCCAGCTAGTTTCAGTACAGATTCATGTTGCAAGGTAATCCATTATAGTAGACATGATTTCTTACAAGAGTGCTACAGTGAGTTAGTACTGCACCTATAAAGTCGTGGGCCCTACAAGAGACAGATCATAAGAAGAATGCTGTAAAGTGAAGCAACGCAGGCCGAGATAACTTTTGATCCCTGGGACGAGTCAAGCTCCAGAAACACTGGATCCTACATTTCCCATAATGCAACCAGGGCCATGTTTTTGCTCGACCCTCCCTGTGTTATATGGCCAGGCAGGTGGCATGGAGGAAAAACAACACATTTTAAAATATATACAACCAATATATTGAACTATTATTTAAAATATGAAACAATAGTTGACATTTTCACATGTCTAATGCTGTGTTCACACCAAACACAAAGCAAATTTCCGACTTGCATTACTTGCACTTGCTTGTTTGTTCATGTTACTCGCACAAGACGTGCCGGTGGAAATACCAACGTTTCTTTCCACCATTTCTTTCCGTCATCAGCCATGGCTGAAATAACCATTATTTCTCATTGAAATTGTTGTGGAAGACCCAGATAAGTCAGAAAAACCGAATGCGGTTGTGTCTGGGTTCATAACAACATCCGGAGGCTCATACAGCTCGGTGAACTTCACCGCCTTCTGCAGGAACTGCGTCTGGATGACTGCCGCTGCTACAGCAGTATGATCCCAAAATAAATTGATTTTGCTGTGATTTATTTGCAATAAATGGATCAAAAGTATGTTGAAATAATGCACATTTGTAAAATGTCTGAATTCAGGCTTTTGTCATGTCTTTGTCAAGCAACTTTTAAAATGCTTGTTTTCTGAATGGAGTTTGGATAAATCAGGGCGATACCATGCAAAGATTTCACACAAATACACAAATTGTGCGTATTCACATCACCCGGCGCAAATTTGCATTGACTTTGTTTGTCATTGTTCCTCACGAAAAGTTTGCTTTGCGTTTGGTGTGAACACAGCATAATGGATATCAAAGATACCACAACATTTTAGTCACCAAGTCCATCCCTGCAACAGTTACCACACATTGAAATGAATAGAAATTAGAATCAGAGAAATAATCCTTAAAAAACATGTCACCTTACAAACTTTACTGTCATATTTTATTTTGGTGGGAGTAAATGTTAATAAACTTTGTGACATGCATTTCAAGCTTATATTTTAAACTAGACTAGAGTGAGGAAAATACATTGGAGGCTAACTGTGTGGCCGTTTCATTGCAGTTCTCTTTCAAACTCTGGCGCTTCACTTCCGACTCGCACAAGAGGAGATTTCGTCTCTCTCTGTACCGTGATAAAGTTGGTACCACACAGAGCCTCTCCGGTCCCTTCTCTAATCAACAACGTATTGATTCAGAGTGTGTCCTGTAGAATCCCTTGTTAAATAGCTGTGACAATCAAAGCCGTGTGTTCCCTCAATCAAAGACGTCTGATTCGTTGAAAAAAAAACAGGAAGGAAGCAGCATCTTGAAATGAATCTCTAACTCTGAATTAACTTTCATCAGAATCTCAAACGCATGTTGTTTGCAACCTAAATCCTAACCTGCCTGATCTTTTGATAAGCTACGCTAACATCCAACACAATGTTGTGATTCCTCTCCAGGTTCCTGATCCATTTTCTTCTTCTCCTCACTAACCTCAGACTGACTGTCTTCATGTGTCTTGTAGTCAGCCGGTAGTTTTTTAGCGACTCATCATGTTGTGCCTCTTGTTGGTAGGAGTGTGCTCCAGCGCCAAAGCAGAGCTCTCCAGACTCTGACTCCTGCCCCTCATCTCCTAAGCACCCCTCGACCGTTAGTATTCCAGCTTGCACGGCATCG
The DNA here is from genome assembly GCA_028570985.1 of Heterobranchus longifilis. Lineage (NCBI taxonomy): Eukaryota > Metazoa > Chordata > Actinopteri > Siluriformes > Clariidae > Heterobranchus > Heterobranchus longifilis. The sequence goes on along the minus strand of JAOVVB010234722.1, from coordinate 9,936 downwards.
CACCACATCTCTCATCATCATCATCATCATGCTACTTTCACCTGCATCCTCGGGCTGGGCGATTAATCGAATAATTATTTTCAGTCATTGAAAGCCAACGAGAAAACAAGATAATCAAGATAGAATGATTCTTTTTCAGCATTCAAACAATGATGCTCTTGTTTTATCTTGTGTTAGAAATGTAAATATTTATATTTATGTATATATAAGATATTATTTATTATTTATCTTTTTTTTTTTAATTTTATTGCAATACATTCATATATACAATCCATTTGTACAATATCGATATATGTTTACATGTATTGACAATATATTATTGTTTTAAAAAAAATTTTTTTAATGCACCCAGTGATACAGACAAATCGACAAAAAGGGTGAAGATTAAGGTTAATATAAATTCATCATTCTAATACTGAAATATTGCAGAAACGAAAATAAATACAAATAAAAATTAAAGTTAAAAATTAAAAGAACCAAAAAAATTATAATAATCTAATTTTTTACATGTATTTTTTTTCAGTAGAAATATAATTAAAGTTCAGGTTTTTATTAGTTTTTAAGTTCAGTAAATACATGATGTTTCCAAAGTTAATTAGTAATCGTGTTAAGTAATAGTGATCTCAATATTGACCAAAAATAAACGTGATTATGATTTTTGCAATAATCGAGCAGCCCTGATGCATCCAAATATAAACATGTCTTTCTCCTCATCTTCTAAACTCTCTAAGCTTGCATTGCATTTGCTGCATGCCACATCTACCTGCATCACATCTAACACCATTTTCTACCAGCAAATATGCAGCAATTCTGACACTTTGCAGCAGAGTTAGAGCGCCCTCTGCTGGTGATATTTAGGTAAAACATGAAGCAGCACAGCCACTTCCAGCCTCCAACATTGGCCCATTTGCTTCTCAAGCTTCAGCGTGTGTGTGTGTGGATATATGTGTATGTCATTGCATGTGTTCTAGCAGGTTATTATCTGCGTCTGTGTCTCCTCAGCCCTCAGAGAAGTGCGGAGTCCTCAATGTCACAAAAATCACAGAGAATGGAAAGAAAGTCAGGTAACGGCTCTACACACATATTTTTCCTGTAGTAGTAGTGCTATTTATCAGTCTAGATTGTTTTTGTGTGTTGCAGAGTGTTGGAGATATCGGCTGTAGAGATGTCTGCCTCGATGTGCCATGTGGTGCTCAAAGCACCAACAAATAAGTTTGAGTTTGAAAAACTCAACAGCAATGTCTCTTTCCAGAAATTATGACCCAGTTACTCAAGATAATCCACAGACCTTGTTATGAGCAGTTTCATGGAACTATGGAAAATGCTTAATTTTAACCGTTATGTTTTCAAGGTTAAGAATCTGCTTGTTATTAATTATTAATTGTTATTAATCAAAGTTAATTTGAACAGCTGGTAAAATAAACATCGATTGCTGTGGGTAAAGTAATTCTGTGAACTATTTTGTGCAATTGCATTTTATAGTAACAATTTAGATGTGATGATAAAGGATTTGAGAATCTGTAAATTTTTGGTTTAGATACTTTGAAAGTGCTTGAAATGTGTTTGAATTTTCCTCTTAAAAAGCTGTAAGAACCCTGAAGCGTGCTTCTTCTCATGGAGGAGAGGGCTGGGCTCATGACAACATTAATGTTTACTGTAAATTCACTTTTTTTGTCCAATGGCTGGTGAATGTTCAAAATCTACCAGCCACTCAATAGATTACCATTGTTTTTTGGCTGGTAAGTGAAGCAAATCTACTATCACTGGCTAGTAAATGGTGGTAATTTTGGACCCTGGCTGTAACGTTAGCTCAGGCTGTAGTTCAGTAGAAAGAAAATAGTTCCTACATGAAACTGCTTGCAACAAGATCTGTGGATTATCTTGAGTAACCAGGTCAGGATTTCTGGAAAGACACATTGCTGTTGAGTTTTACAAATGTATTTTTGGCGCTTTGAGCCAAGTGCCATCTACTTCCATTATATTGGAGAGAAAGCAGACATCACTACAGCCGATATCTCCAACACTCTGCAGCTCACACCAAAACTATTTACACTGATAAATTGCACTACAGTTAAGATGAAAATTATGTATTTTTGATTTTGGGGGTGAACTGTCCCTTTTAAGAGAGTTGTCTGTAATCCGAAACCCTTAATATCGTTTGTTTTTTTTGTGACCTACAGGAAGAACTGGACGTCCTCGTGGACGGTGCTGCAGGGTTCCTCCCTCCTCTTTGCAAAGGGTCAGGGGGGCAGCACCAGCTGGGTACGTATCCCATCACGCTTCTGTGAAGTTTCTGAGCTTTTGTTTAGCATACCATTCATCTCTGTGTTATTTCTCTCTTCCTCATTTCTGCATAGTCACCTGTCTTCATTGCCACCTGTGCTGTGAAATGTGTCATCCTCTTGTTTATTGCTTTTGTTCCTCTCCTCTCCTTCCTGAAGTCTTACTACCGCAGCGGCTCCATCCCGGAGCTGCTCCTCACTCTCCTTAGCAACTGGAAGCGCTCAGTCAAGCCGCGCCCTGCTGTCTCCTATGTGAACTGTAGGCCTGTGCAGGCTGCCGCTGTATGTGCCCTCTCTCTGCATGTGTTGCTGCTGCTGCCTGTCTTTCATTCTTTCATTCACTCCTGCTTTCGCTGACTGGGACACTGGTGTCTCTGTGTGTAAAGCTTAATTTAGCTGATTCTAACGTCAAGAAAATGCACTAATCAATATGTTTATGTTAACAATGGATCAATGACTATGTATAATGTGAAAATGGTTATGATACTGAACTCACAGAGAATTATCACCCAACTTTGCAGTTCCCCTACGAAGTGTTTTAACATCATTGTTTTAGTTTTACAGCCCAAAACTTGAATGTTTTCGGAGCAGCAGCAGACAGCTGTTTTCAGTGAAAAACCTCATAATAAAGCCGGTGTACACTGGGGCTACAACTAACAATTATTTTGATTATTGATTAATCTGCAATTGTTTGGTCTATAAAATGTGTAAAATAATGAAAAATGTCCATACCAGTTTCTCAAAGTCCAAGGTGATGTTTTCAAATGTCTTGTTTTGTCCATATACTGTATATATGGACTGTATAATGGAGTGAGTTACCAGTACTTTCTACAGTGAAAAATCACCAATAAAAGCTTCTAAAGTAAAAACTACACAACTGTACATTTTCCAGCTGGAACGTGATCTGAAACTGGGGAAACATTAACATAATCTGCAACCAAGATTACAGGTTTCACTGACGTTAGTATGTAGCTACGTAGCAGAGTAGAAGCTAATGTAAAAACTGCAGTAGCTATCATGCCAGGAGCAGAAGACTGTATATAGAAATCTGGCACGGGTTGACATCAGCTCGAGCCTTTAGTAGAAAAAACTGTTTTGGCCATGTTATATATGAACACCTGACATTATAACGTTATATATATATGACAGAAAATAAGGAAAAGCATAATAGATGTCCTTTAAGAATCTAACCAAACGCCTGTTTATTAATATGCACGTGATATAAATAACAGCTAACAGTGTTTTTGCTTTTTTTGTAACACGTTACTAAAGATGTGTGTGTATTCATGAAGAGTTCTCAAAATCCTGCTTTTAAAAACAGTGAGGATGTCGGGCAGAAGTTCACATCCCAAATAGTTTCTAGTTTTTAACATGAACACAAAAGTCCTCCTTAAACAACCACGTACTGTATCATTTTTGTGTCGGACGTGGGCTCTCATACTGTTTCATTGATTCCAGAAGTTTGGGAGCAACCAATCGAAGCCAGAGTTCACTGTCGATCTGCGAGGGGGGTCGGTGGATTGGGCCTCCAAGGACAAGTCCAGCAAGAAACACGTCATCGAGGTACTGAACACCGTGGGTTCTGTAGATCAACCTTCACTTTGTACGGTTTTCAAAACGTGTTCAAAATGAACGCTGACTTTTCCTCCCTCAGCTGAAGACACGTCAGGGGACGGAGCTGCTGATCCAGTCGGAGATCGACAGCGTCATCAACGACTGGTACCGGGCGCTCACAGAGACCATCAACACACATGTGAGGAGACGGCTTTTATTAGCAACATCTTGTCAGAAGTTTGACCTTTGTATAGATGCACCTTTTGTCTGCTCTCCACCAGTTTCATTCCTGCTGCTGAGCTTTGTGTTGGAGTGAATTGGCCTTAAAAGTAAAAATTAGTCCGAGCTGACTTAAATCTGAATGTATACACGCGTGTCTCCTCCTGTCCAGGCCTGGGAGTCAGACGAGGCCATTGAAGAGGACATGCCTGAGTCTCCAGGAGCTGAGAAACAGGACAAGGAGAAAGACCACCGGGACTCCAAGAAGAACAGAGGTGAGACTGACGGAGATTGTAAATGCGTTTATTGGACCGCCGGTATTCTAGCAGCCCCTGCAGGCGATGAACTGCCAGGATATCATGAGTCTCACATTGCCAGACCTATCTCCACATCGCTGTCAGGACCGTCATATGTAATTTCATTGTTTGTATTCACAAGCACATCAATAATGCATTTGTTTGATTATGATAATAGAACTTATGGGAAATAAACAAAATATCAGCAGGATCGGGAACCAATACGCCTTGATTTATTTATTGCTGCCTCACGTCTACCATCCAAATGGACCAACTTGCTTTACAATGCTAAATACAACCTACTAATATAACTTGTAGCTTAATATATTGTAGGCTTCAGGTGACACATGCAACATACACAACATTCGAGAGACTTGCTTTTTTTAACAGTTGTGCCGTTCCAACGAGTGCTCCGGTGCGATCGTATCCCTTTTTAGAAGCTTCATAATCCAGCCTTGAATTACAGTGTCTTTTCTGAGATTTTGTAAAATAAATCCATAATCATAAATCCAACACTGAATGTCTTGATTGTGATTATTTATCAATTTTGTTGGTGTTCAAAGCAGTTATTGTTGTTGTTGTTAGCTGTCCATTAGCAATCCCATGATGCCTTGTGTTGAGTCTGTCAACCAATCAGAGGCTGTGTTTCTTATACAGTAATAATGTATAATATAGCAACTGCGGTCTATATGGCTGTGCTGGCGCTCAGAGGTATAAATACTCTTTTGTGTTTTATTTTAGAACCTTCTAGGCTTCAGAAAACATTAAAAAACACACATTTAGGAAAGGTCATAGGCTGAAAAGCTTGTAGTTTTTATTTAAACAGTTATTTGCAGAATCTGTCAGACCGTCTTGGCGGTGCTAGTGTTAAAATAACAACATGACCTGCCTGTGTTCGTCAGTGATGAAGACCTCTGTGAGTATGGACTCATCGGACCAGAAGAAAACCAGGTTGAAGCTCAAGAAGTTCCTGACACGTCGACCCACCTATCAGGCTGTCCGAGACAAGGGCTACATCAAAGGTATACACACACAATACAGATCGTTCCCCACACTGTTTGAATATGTAGCAGCAGGCAGCTGTTTGAAATGAATGTGTGTTTGGTGATTCACAGATCAGGTGTTTGGCTGCAGTCTGAGCAGTCTGTGCCAGCGGGAGAACACATCAGTACCCAACTTTGTCACAATGTGTATCGACCATGTGGAGAACACAGGTAACACACAGGCCGCAAATTTGTTTATTCCAAAGAAAAGCAAAGACATTTTTACAAAGGTTGATTCAGTATAAAAAGCACGTTTTATTTGTCCAGCCTGAATTACTGTTTGTAGACTGGAGCTGCAGTTCTTTTATCTTACACGGCAGCTGGATTGTCGCAATGTCACGAGATCACACAAGAGGTTCACTTGATCGCACTAATCCATCTCATCAGGCTTCAAGTGAATATTCTAAATACAGCGTACACTTAAACTGATATAGATTTAAATATGTTTTGCTGTGTGGCACCGTCCACAGCAGTACTTAGCTTCTGTGTCAGGACTCCTGTCTGCTTCTCCAAACTGGGGGGTGCGCCGACCTCCATCTACTGTAGGTGCTGTGGATAAGTACCTCATACAACCCCACTTCAAAAACTCTTTAACTATCCTTTTAATGGAGGGCATGAGGTGACGCAAGTAAACTGTTCGATCAGTCGACCTTTGTTGATGCTGTTTGTTTGAGGTCAGGACCCACAGTGTTTTCATTTCCACTCACTGCTTTTGTCCCTCTGCCCCTCTCCTCATCCGTCTCCTGCAGGTCTCAATATTGACGGCTTATACAGAGTGAGCGGGAACCTGGCGGTGATCCAGAAGCTCCGCTTTGCTGTAAATCATGGTATGACTCCAGTCTGCCGCCTGACCACTAACATGCCTAAAACACCGCCTCCTTTATAGGGGATGATAGCTTTCACATTTGTGAAATATGTACTGTACACACGACACACAGATATGCTGATGCATGCGATTCTGCTGCAATAAACACTTGTAACATCCTCTTTTCTCCCTCACTCTTGTCTGGTTTGGCTCCCCCTCCCTCCATCAGACGAGAAGGTGGATCTGAACGACAGTAAGTGGGAGGACATCCACGTGACTACTGGAGCTCTCAAGATGTTCTTCCGGGAGCTCCCCGAGCCTCTCTTCACATACGGATCCTTTGACGACTTTGTTGAAGCCATCAGTGAGTATCAGTGACACTATTCAGATGACAAGTGCAGCTTTTCTGTCCACAAGATGGTGCTCTGCACATGTGCATCCACTGACTGTCTGTGTGTCTCTGCTGCAGAATGCTCAGACTACAAGCAGCGAGTGAATTCAATCAAAGACTTAATAAAGAAGTTGCCAAAACCCAACCACGACACAATGCAAGTACTCTTCAAACACCTGCGGAGGTAAGAACTCACACTACTATTAATCTCCTTCATTTACACAATAATAAATATTATTTCTATAAATACGAACTGCTTACCAACAATATTGTTATATCTTAATGAAATATGTTCTGTGGAAGTACAGTAATAAAAGGCAGTAGGATTTATCATGTATACAGGTAGCATGGCATCAAATCAAATTTTATTAAAGTGCAAATTCACCACACGTAGTGATCTCGTAGTGGTCACCAGATTAATTTGCAAATGCATATTAGTCTGGAACCTCTCAGTTCATTTTCGATTTCCAAGGCACGGACCAAAAGGCCTCTGGACTCAATTGTATCGACCTACAACCGATCAGAGCAACACACCTGCAGGTTGGGATGGTGCTTGTTCTGTTTTGAACCTTGAAGCGTGAGAAAAATGGCAGCCTGGTCACAAACCTTCTCACTTTGCAGCTAAACAAAACACTAAAATGTTTTTCTGAAAACATTCTTGGTGAGAAATAGGCAATACAGTAACAGCATCTTGATTCATATTTGATCAGCACTGCCTAGTTTGACCGCTTGATCGGTCTCCCCTCTGTCAGCCATCGTCTTTAACCCTGTCCCATATGAGATAAAGGGTTGTGATTGGATCTACTAGTTTCTTGTCTGTTTGAAAAGTGAGAGAGGTCAGACCCTTTATGCAATAGTGAATGAAACATGAAGTTAGCAGATAGGGCTGGTTCCCAGGCTAACATGCAGGGACATGATTAACCCAATTTCTCTGTGCTCATGTAAACGCCATATCCCGAATATGATCATAACAGGGATAAGCCTCATAAACGGGTTATTCATGTCCATGTAAACACACTCAAAGTGAAGCAATATAACACACGTTACATCACTGTATGAAACCTCTGAGTGGTCAGAACCTAAAGGAGACTGTTGGACAACACCAAGAAAGTTACTGTAAATATAGGAATGGACACAGTTTAACTTTGACATCTTGCCAATTCCTGGATTGATCTTCATCGATGATATAATCAACTCAGATTGAAACCTGAACCTCCACAACACGCCTGTTCAGATGAACTCTTTCTCTACAGTTTGATGCAGTCGGATCATAAAAGGCTCTGAGGATATCTGTGTGACTCTGCGTGTTTACCTTTGCTTGGACTGATCAGCCTGTGGGCAAACACAAACTACAGCCAGGTTTAACGTGTATTCTTAGCCCACTGGAGCCACTGGCAATATCATATGTTCACAATGACATTTGCCTAGGTTTCCAATTTGCATTTATATGGCGCCGTGTTTGCTGTAATTCAGTACCTATGAAGTGTTGTTTCTTGAGGAAATTTATAGCGTGACATTCAGTGTATGGAGGTCTACGTATATCAGCGGGCGGATTTAATCTTCTTTTTTTTCTCCCTTCCATGAATATGGTATTGTTTTGTGCATCTGCATGCAAGGATGTAGATTCTATTTAAAAAGGCTATTATGCTCCAGCCTGGAGCGTTGTGTAGTGTTACAGGGTGTGTGTCGCGGCGAGCCTTGCCTCAGCGCTCCATCTCAGGCCCTAAAGATGTGTGTAAAGATCATAATGTTGTTTTTCTAGATGAAACCCTGAAGCTGCACTGAACTGTCAAACAAATATACACTCACCTGGAGCCATTTATAACACATTCCATCTTTAAAGGTCCCATATTGTAAAAAGTGAGATTTCCATGTCTATGTTTATTATAAAGCAGATGCAGGTGCTATATACTGTAAATTCTGTGAAAGTATCAAAACTCTAAATCCATGGAGAAATGCACACAGCCCGTTTTGAGAAACTGTGCCTTTAAACAAGCTGTCAGGACTTCTGTCAAGTTGTGATGTCACAACTATACTATATATAAATAGAAAGTGCCGCTACAGTGCTGTTACATTTCATTCCCTGGCTTCAATGATGGTACAGAGACACTGACAGCGCAGATGGGGAAGACCCAGAAACACTGACCAATCAGAGCAGACTGGGCTTTTTCAGGAGAGGAGCTTAAAGAGACAGATGCTAAAATGGGAGCGTTTCAGACAGAGGGTGAATACAGCTATATTCAGACAGACAATATGAGAAAAATAGACATGTATTAAGACATATACACAAACAAGTATAATTTCCACATTTAAATCCTTAAAAAGATTTCTACCTCATTAAAAATTCCAGAAACTTTGAATATGCAAGTTTTCCTGCTAGACACAAGCTGTCTCCTACTTCACTGTATCACTTGTATAAATTGCAAATTGGACCAGGATTAGCTCCAAACTATTTGTGATGTCACAAATCATGCTTGTAAGCCCACCCCTTCAAATTGGATTTTCAACGAGGACAGAGAAACTTTCCACTTTCAGAAGATAAATGTGAAAAGAGCACATACATCATTCTGCACAGTGAAGCTTAAACATCCAACAGGAAGAACAAGAAGAAGATAATCTATATTTTTGAGTGGAGGGCTTTAAAGTATGTAATCCTGTTCTAGTAGAAACCTAAGTATGAACCTGAAAATGAGCGAACATATGTCCCCTTTAAATCTACCATGTTCTCCTCCCCCCCCCCCCCCCCAGGGTAATCGACCACGGGGAAGCCAACCGCATGACCACCCAGAGCGTGGCCATCGTGTTCGGACCCACGCTGCTCCGGCCCGAGACCGAGACGGGCAACATCGCGGTCCACATGGTCTACCAGAACCAGATAGTGGAGCTCATACTGCTCGAGTACGAAAGCATCTTCGGCAGGTAGAGGCAATCACAACATGGTGCTGGGCTTCTTTTTTTTTTCAAAACACAGACTTCTTTTCCTTTTCCCCCACTCCTTTTTCTTTGACTGAACTGAACATTGCTGTGGACCAAGCAGTTTGGGAGATACAAAATCTAATTTACCTTCATTGACAGGACACTATACGAAAGCGTTGCACTTACAGGAGATGAATTTAAGAAAAGGTCGGTGTACAGATTTCACCCGCTTCTTCACTTCCTGCTGCGAGTTAGCAGGCCGGACAACAGACAGTGTTTCAGAGTGATGCCGTGATGACGTCGTGTGGACGTCCGTGTGATTTGGTGGATTTTGAGTATTCAGGTGTTTTCACATGCACTGGATCCCTGTGGCCAGTAATTCGAACGGTGGCGGCGGCAGCACCCTTCGCCTCCCGGTGGAAGCCGAGCA
>JAOVVB010234708.1:0-23488 GCA_028570985.1 Heterobranchus longifilis | reverse complement strand
ACGTAACATATATATATATATATATATATATATATATATATATAGACACACACACACACACACAAAAACTAGATCTTAACAAATGCTTACTTTTTCTGTTGTCGCATATATTTGCTTGATAAATCAGCAACAAGGCGAGGTGGCTACTGGTTATCATTAATATGATTTTATCTAGATTAAAAATATAGTTATAATTTACAGGATTGTGAGAAATAATTTTCGCTAACATCGGCAACGTTACCTAACCCAAGCTAAGCTAGCTAACGACAACTGCTAACGGCTAGCACAGTACTGTTATAAAAGTAAAGCGCTCACCTTGCCGACAAGAGGAAAGCTCGATTGGTGTTTAAATCATTTCACGTACCACGATGAAATATTTCGTCTTAGCATAGCTACGATGTAGTCATACAGTGGGTCACACATACATAAACTCACATTTTTTTTTATCGACAACAACATAAATAAACAAATGAGTTGTAAGTGGCACTCTCTGGACACGTAATTTCCGGTCGACGTCATCACCGTGCGACATTTTCTCAGGCCGCAAGCAAGTGGTCGAAGCGAAGTCACCTCGTTTGAAAAATATGTAAGTTTAGCCTTTTATTTGATAGCAATCAAGCTAGTTTAAATCCCAGAACATACTTAAGCACATACGGGAAATTGTATCACGTTTCTTAACCGTTTGTGCTCTTATGAATCTAGTAGAACTCGATAAAACAGCAGTCCCCGTGGCTACGTCCTTCTTGTTTTGAGGAGTCAATTGAATGGAAATCAATGGCGGCGGCGGCAGTAAAGTTTAGTCTGAGATGTTTTAGTGATAATAGTAGTAATATGAGAGAATACACACACTCCCAATACAATAGCATTAAAACTGTCTAAAATAAAATGCAAATAACGTTAGTCATGTAATTCTTGCAACATTGCGGCGGGTTAGCTCCGATTTGCTCAGTAGCTAGTAGCGTAAATGTTACAGTCTGTTTACTTTCAGCGAGAAGTTTACACTGTTAATACAGGGTTGGAAATGAACTTTTTTTGTCAGGTGGATTCCAAAATCTACCAGCCACTCAATAGATTACCATTGTTTTTTGGCCGATGAGTGAAGCAAATCTATCAGCCACTTGCAGCATTTGGCTGGTGGCTGGTGCTAATTTACAACCCTGTCGTAATACCGTAGTTGGACACAAACAACTTTTTTGGTTGTAAGTCCTTTATAGTATTTGTTGTTACAAGCACATTGTCGGATCATGTTATGTTGAAGAAACAGTCACACCTGAAGTTATGCTTTTCTCATTTATTGTTTGTTCCAGCTTGAAGACATTGTCTTGGCCTCTGGGGAATTGTAGCATGCATTTTCCACTGCTTGCTGACTTTTTGTAGACAAAACTAATGAAAATACTTTGTAGTTGCAGCCCTGCACCACTCACAAAGTATCTGACTTCAAATTAACAGCAGCTTGCCTCTGACTTTAGGGCACCATCACCCACAAAGCGGAAGGACGAAGAAAAAACAAAAGACAGAGGCAAAGAAAAGACTGGTACTAAGGAAGGAGACAAGGAGAGAGGACGGGAGAAAGCAAGGAAACGCCGCAGTGCCTCTACAGGCAGCAGCAGCAGCAGGTTTGTTTTCTAACTTGCCTCTTTATGTGATGTAGTAGTGTTTGTTAGTGACAAAATCAGTCTTAAATATGTATATTTCCTGACCGAACATGTTTTTCTTTGTTTTGACCAGGTCCAGATCTAGCTCTACTTCAAGCAGCAGCTCTGGTTCCAGCTCGGGTTCCTCAAGTGGATCGAGCTCATCTGGTTCCAGCCGCTCTGGTTCTTCTAGCTCTGGTTCCTCCTCCTCCTCCAGCTCCTCAGGCTCCCCCAGCCCTAGCCGTAGACGCCATGACAACCGCCGCCGCTCCCGCTCAGCGTACGTCAATTAATCTAATCCTAGGGATACACCAATACCACTTATTTTCAGACCAAGTACAAGTATTTACATTTGGGTACTTGCCAATACCGAGTACTGATATGAGTACTGGGGTTGGGTATCATTTGGGTTTATTCTGATACCAGTGCCAAAACGATACTTTTAAAATGGTGCCTGAAAGAATTCTTGAAAAACATATGCTACATGGTATCAAGTGTGATATAACACTAAAACCATATGGTCACATTTAAGTTATGTATTTAAAATGTATCGGACCCGATATCGATATGGGTATCGATGCGTCCCTATCTAATGCAGCTATAGAATATTTGTATACACTGTGATATCTTGTATTTTCACTTGTTTGAGTCATGATGAAACAAATCAATATTTTGTTTATGATTCTGCAGGTCCAAAACACAGAAGAGGGGAGATGATAAGGAGCGAAGGAAAAGAAGCCCAAGCCCCAAACCAACTAAAGTTCACTTAGGGCGGCTGACCAGGAATGTCACCAAGGTCAGCGGAGAAATTGTTGAGCTTTTTATAGCAGAACACATGATATAACACGATGTGAGATTATGGCACTATTTAAGAAATGTCTTGTTAGGTAGATGAGAACACTATAATCTCCTGCACCAAAATGTAAGTAGAAAGTGAAAAAGAGAAAAAGAAGAATTTTTGAGATGGCGCTTTTTTATATTAATTCATTATGATTATTGTCCAGTAAACAGGGTTTTTATTTCCTTAGTCTTGTTATCAACAATCTAGTTATGAATTCAGATTATTTTGTACATTCTTTCTTTATTCTTTGTTTATTTTACAGGGACACTGCACAATAAATATATTGCACCAGAAATAGTTAAAAGCTAATTTGCATCTATAGTCCCTGGGCAGGAGTCAACGGTGGTACACAATTCTGAGCTTAAGATAAAAAACTATAACCCATAATTTAACACAGCATTTCCATAACAAATTACACACAATATATCAATACATTATATACAAATGTGACCTACAAATAATCACAATCACAATATTTGGTTACATTTAACTAATACATAAAATTACATTTTTTATTTGTCAGCATAGCCTTCTAATGACTACAGGACTGCTCTTTCAGTCATTTTTTAATGGAGGATTTAAACTCTTTAAGAGTACTGCAGCTTTTAATAAAACTCGTCAAGGTGTACATCAACAATAACAACAATCCTCAACAGATAATCAAAGTTTTCTGTCAATATGGTTCTGACAAGCATACTGTGTGCCATTTTTGCACAGGACCACATCCAGGAGATCTTTTCCACTTATGGAAAAATCAAAATGGTCGATCTGCCAATGGACAGGGTCCTCCCACACCTCTCCAGGGGCTACGCTTATGTGGAGTATGAGACTGCTGATGAGGCCCAGAAGGCCCTCAAACACATGGATGGAGGTAGGCCAGCTTGTTTCCTTCAGTGCCCCGTTTTATTCTTGGCATACGTGTTGAATAACTTGGTGGTGACTTTGCTATTGATAGGTCAGATTGATGGACAGGAAATCACGGCATCTGCCGTGCTGACTCAACGAGTCCGTCCTCCACCTCGTAGACCTTCTCCCCCTCGCAGAATGCCACCACCACCGCCTATGTGGCGTCGCAGTCCACCACGCATGAGGAGAAGGTACATTGAATGATTTGTCCATCTGCATTTGATTTTCACACTATTATGCAGGGTGTTGGAAAACCTTGAAAATGCTTGAATTTCAATGTGTTGTTTTCAAGGTTAGCAAAGTGCTTGAATTTTGAATAAGTGCTGGAAGCTCCTTGAAATTGTAATTGCACTACTTTCATAATAAATCGTGATCTGGCTGAATAATTAGTTTTTTAGGTAGACTCCGCTTGAGCCTCGCTTGCTGCGCGTGATGCATGATGTTTTTTGATGTGTGCTGATGGAAAAGTGAGGGGGATAGACGACAACATGTCGGGAGGTTGCCATTTTAATGACCGCTGGCTTGAAAATGAAAAATGTAAGGCATGGTTGAAACGAGGAACAAATCCTCGAGAAGCCTTTTACAAAGTCTGCAAAAGAGACCTGCAGATGTTTACAAAGGGAGAGTCTGTGCATTCAAGCCACAGACTGAATGTACAATTAGCCTAGCTAATGTTACTGCCTTCCAGACTACATCTCGGAAGTTGAGATATTCCGATGTCCTACTAACGTTGGGAAAAAGTACAATGGAACAGCACTCAAAGTCAGAGTTTCTCCTTGTAAACTCGGGACAAATCCATCTACCCCGACTTCAAGGTCGGAAATCAACCTCCGACCTCAGAGTGTGAATGGAACGCAGCATAAAGTTGACTATGGTTATTCGCAATAGCTGGCGAATTCACAGGCTAAATGATAGTCGATTTTTGGGAGGGATCAAAGGTGATACATTATAGTAGTATTGGATCAGCCAGGTTATATAGGATGCCAAGTCTACATAATTTTGGTTTATAGCACAATAATATCTGATTTAATGACATGAAATGATCATTTTGAGTAAATATTTTATTTACCACAGCCACATCAGGTGCTGGAAAAGCATGTAAATTAACCTTGAAAAAGTGCTTGAATTTGACTTTGGAAAAGGTGTAAGAACCCTGTATTATGGGAACATATGTTCATGTTCTTTGGTTCATTAAATCTGCTCATTCTTCCTGCCTTCCAATCCTTTTTGTGTCCTTGCAGGTCCCGCTCCCCGAGGAGGCGGTCCCCAGTACGCCGCCGCTCTCGCTCCAGATCTCCTGGTCGCAGGCGTCACCGCTCGCGTTCCAGCTCTAACTCCTCCAGATAGACAAGTTTCCTGCCTCCTGATAATAAGTGATCTCTTAGATTCTCTGACACCAGATCAGCTGGCGTCACTGCTTTCCCAGACCTCATGGTCTCACCAGAAATAAAATCATCTGCATTGTAGCCAACATAAATATCTGCCTGCATGTAGAAAGCAGATTTTCTTTTTCTTTTTTTGTGCAAATGTGAGTTTGTTTTCATATTTTGTGTCTCAGTATTTGTGTTGTTTCAAGCTGAGTTTGGGCACCACTGAGATCTACAAATATTTCTTTTAAAGTGACTTCTTTTTACCATGTACTGAATTTTTAAGACATTTTGAAAAATAAAAATGCTGAAACATGTACAGGCTTTGCTCAGTGCCTGCCAGCTTTGTTTGCTTAACATACTTTTATGTGTTTTTTTTTACGTTGTTTAATGTGTCTTCCATACTTTCACATGAATATGAACAAAAATATATGCGCAGCAATGTGCTCACAGTTCAGCAACACTCTGCAATCACCTTTGCTCATTAAGTTTTTAATATGTACTAATGTGTGTGCTCTAGTTGCAGGTTTCTGCCTCACTGCAGCTGTAACGGCACGTTCCTCTTCCTAAGCATCATTGGTAATGGTATACTTTATTTTTTTCTAAAAGCATTCATTTCCTCAACACACTTTTTAAATTCATGACAGGTGGTACTAAAGGAACAGTTGACACAAAATAGCACCACTTTAATGTACCCTTAAGCAATTTTAGAAGTGGAGGCAGAAAGCTATAATTACTGAAGATACACATAGGCTGGAAACACTGCAGGTGGTGTCTATAATAACAGGAACGCAATGTAGAAACAATGCAATTCAAATGCCCCTTAAATAAGTACAATGTTATATGATGATACGGTGCATAACAAGAAACAACACAAAAACAAAAAGTATACATAAACCAATAAAAACAACAAAAGCAAAGCAAAGAGCATATATACGAGTGAAAAAGAAAGCTCCAAAGACGTGGCGTGATTAACTAAGTATAAATAATATTACAGTAGGAATATGTAAACAATATATTCTGTATGAGAGCTGCAAAGTTTAGAGAATATATACAGGGAATATTGACAGGAATGTGCTCAGAATCAACTGGTTGTTTACATACAGCAGTGTTGTACCTGTTATTATGTCCACACCTGAGCTCAGTGCCACAGATGCCATTGTCATTACAAAATGTGGGTTTTTTGTAATGATGCATAAGAATACACATACTGCATGTTGGGTTGCACTTAGGTGATTTTAATCATTTGTGGGTGATTTTAATCATTTTGGGTGATTAGACCGCTTATAAATGTGTGTGGGCCTGTACAAACGGTGCATGATTTACATTTCCCTCAATTTCCTGTCTACCTGAGACTGGGGTGGTACAAATTTGACATTTACCATTTTAATTTGATCATGCAGTCAAGTGGTCTCACGTAAATCCCAACGTGGCTCCTCCCACATTCAACCGGAGCCCTGTCTAATCAGTCACCAGTGAAAACACCTGTGTGTGAAATTTGTTTTAGACCATATTTGCGTGTTTTAAGCAAAAAACGAAAGGCGTTTAGCAATATTCTCCACCACAATTTTCTACCTGGCACCAGACCACAAGATACATTTATATTTATTTTTCTAATTCTAAAGTTTGGTCTGTTGACTTGTAAAATTCTGGCCTTTCAGATTTTTTGGATATATGTCTTTAGTATTTCTAAAAACCTGGGTGAGTTCATACCTCTAGCATGGTATTTACATTAAGTCCTATAGGTCACCTTGCTCTAAAAAGGGGGTTTCTGTTTTATACCCTCTATCTTTTTAGAGTAAACAGTAAAGTAAACAGCTCCTCCGCCAAATTAATATCACTAACCGCGGCTGTTCAGGTCGTTGAAATATCTGCGAAGAAAAAGAAAAGCTTGAAATGAGATAAAATACTAATTCAATATTTCCACGCACTGAATTTGAAAGAGGATGTAAATTCAAACTGCCTTGGAGTGTCGCGAGCGCGTCTTATCATCACAATGACCGCTGGAGGTCTCACTCCAGAGATAAGACTTGCATGTATTGTTGTCGCCTATATGGGTTTACAGCATCTACACTAGACCGACCATTCTCCACTATTCAGCCACCCTCCGCCTAAAAATGACAGACTTTTCATTAGTTGTTTAGGCGCGCTACTTTTACAAATTCAGTCCAATGCGCCCCGGCGACAATTTTACTTTCGATGCACGAGAGTTTGAGGTTTTCAGCCGCTGAGCAGGCATCTGGGCAGCAGATTAATTTGCATTATGGCTTCGGATCAAGAAAAGAACAGGCAGCGTGTGAAACAGCTCCTGGAGAAACCTGGGAATGGAAACTGTGCCGACTGTGGAGCTGCAGGTAAGCTGGAGGGGAGTCACTGACGTGCTGCTCAAACATTTGAGTTTTTCTGTTTGTATAGCCTATACATTTTCTGACTAACCTAATATTTGTCGTTCTTGTGGGATAGCCTATGATATGCGACAAATAACTCACATAGGTTATACCATAATTTCACAGTGTCTTAGTTATTTTTCTCAATGTTATTGAGTTTCTCTTCTCAGTGTCAGTCACGATATGGTCTATGGTTATGAAATATATAACAGTTGAAATCATGAAGATCCTCACACAGGAGAGCAATGCATTTGGCGAGGACTCTAATGAAAAAGCAACTAAATAATGCAGGCTAAAGTAATAGTGTAGGCTAAATATATAAATATAACACTTGTAGACCTATACATGCTTTTTATTTAAACCTGAGAGCTCAGTCTTTGTTAAAATGCTTTACAAAATGTATTTAATATGTAGTATTGCTATTCTATGTGGGGTATCTTTTTCAGATATATTTTTGTTTGGTTGAGGGTACATATAGCTTATGTATTCATCTGGTGGTTGATTTCCTATTGCATATACACATGTGGTCACACCTTGATGGACACACCTAGTTGGTTTGCACTTATCAATCTGCAGGTCAGTAGGCTACATGTGCATACAAAAAGGGGGAAAACCACATGCAAACAGGTGGGGGTTGAGAAATAAGGCTTGGTGTTGCTCCTGGTTCAAAAAGTTTACGCTTTTCTAATTACTAAGATGCTGAGATGTTGAAATACTGAAACTCATCTCCCTTCAAGTCCATTCATTCAGGTGTCTTAAAGATATTGTTATAGTTTACAGTGAATTATGACAATGAAAAGCAGCAAATCCTCTCATTTGGGAAGCTGCAACCAGAGAATGTTTGGCAATTCCTTTACATTATTTTCCGGAAAAAAGACAAAAATGACTTCTTCGTAATCAAAATAGCTGCAGAATATTCTCTTTCGATCGACTAATCGATTAATACATTGCTATGTTGTGGAGCCTTGAATTTCTCTCCATGCCAAATGTGTTTTCCCCCTCTATCTGCTAATTGGCTGTTTGACTCTGTGCATCCCACAGGCCCACATAGTGCAGAGACGATGGGAGTGACTAACTACACATCAGCCTCTTGTCTCTTGTGTACAGATGCACAGTCTTACATGTGTGCAGCTTTGTGATTATGCACAAGGAAGTAATAGTTTTTTTGTACTCATGCTATTTTTGCAGCGTGTGCTCAGTCTTCATTAACAATGTTGGAAGGGCTGTAGCATGCTGGTACAAACTATTTGACACTGCCCCAGTTCTCTGGCTCAGTTACAAAATAACCACCACGTCAGCTGTAATCTCACCTTGCATTGATATGACTAATGATTCTGAAAATTAAATTAGGAGGAGCTGTGTATGTGTGTGCATAGCCATTCACACATTTGCTGCAACTCTTGCCTGGTCTGTGTCTGTTCACAGACCTGAATTTAAATGGTTTATCATACTGTATCTTGTCATAACAAAATTATCTCTTATTTACTCCTTGGCTTTAAAAAAAAGAAAAATAAGCCTTCATGGATTTATTGTGAAATTCATAAATGACACACTGCACTCTTTCCACTCTCGTTTCCCTTCAAAGAAATATTTGAACTGCGTGATATTCTGACCTTTTACTGAACTCCCTGAGAACATGGGAAAATGTTATGAGTGCTGAAACATAACTGTGTGTCCTGTTACAAGAAGCAAAATCTTTTTTTTTTTTCCAGTTTGTTTGCTTCATGTTTTTTGGGGGGGGAGGGGTGATAGTGACGGACTGTATTGTATGCAAAAAAAGTGTGAATGACATGTTGCACACACTGTGTATCATATACAGGAGATATGCCTGTGAATGCATGCATGTCATGATAAAAATACTTGTTTTCTCAACAGCAACAATAGTCTTTAATATAACAATGGAGATACACACATATACTTATAGATGCAATATGTATTCATAGTAATATATTAATGTGATGTGCCTGCTACAAATATAGCTGAGCCATCAGTGTCTGTTAGAAGGTATTTCAGAAATATGTCAGTGTGTTCAGTTATTTTGAACTTTAAGTGGTTTTTGCATCTACATGTGTCTTTATGCTGTGTTGCAGATCCAGAGTGGGCGTCCTACACCCTGGGAGTGTTTATGTGTCTCAGCTGCTCCGGCCTTCATAGAAACATTGCTCAGATCAGCAAGGTGAAATCTGTCCTGCTGGATCCCTGGAGCTCCTCTGAGGTGGAGGTAAGAACTTGTGCCTGTTGTGTATGTCAAATGATTTTGATCCATACAAATCCTGAACAAAGTACAAATCCCTGTGTTTTGTAAGAGAAGACCCAGCCATTGATTATACGGTAGTCTGAAACTTGGCCTGAGGTAACGTCTGCAGCCTCTGGCCTCGCCCCCCCCCACCCGGCCCACCCTGCTCCACTGTGAGCATCGCTCTCTGCCTGCCACTCCGCCCCTGCATCCCCACTTGGAAGAATAAAACAAGTCATCAGACTCGATTCAACATGGCCTGAAAGGCATGGGCCAGCAGCTGGCAGATACAACCAATATCTTTGTGTGTGTGGGTGTGTGTGTGCTGAATCTTGGGACTCTCAGACTTTAAAACTCACTTTAAAAACAGGTTGATTAATCAAGAATTATGTGAAAAGAATAATGTATTGTTTTCATCTAGTCCAGTCAGATTATGCAGCTTTTTTCCTTTTCTTTTTTTTTTTGTTTGAACATGTGCATCAAAAAGTTTGGTGTGTTTTGTTTTGAGCTCTTTCTCTCTGTGCCCCCTTTCTCCCGTGGATTCGTGTGTGTAGGCATGTGTGATCTGTAGTTTCCCAGCTGTGTGCTAATGCATGCTGAGCAGTGTCCTCTGTGTTAAATACAGAGACACTAAAGAATCAGCAGCCATGGCGGCAGCACCATCTCCCTCTGGCAAGGAGTCAGCCACACAAACACTGAGCTGCAAGCACCTCATTATATTTGTGTGCACACACGTGCGACCTACCCTTATTAGCCAAATACACATGCATGCATTCACGGCCATTAAGCCCACACTGATACACACATATATCACTTACAAACATCAGATGTTTCTCTTCCTCCCCTCTGCAGTTTATGGACTCTGTGGGTAACAATGCTGCCAAGGCCAAATATGAACAGATAGTTCCTGCCTTCTACTACTGTCCTACACACAACGACTGCATGTAAGTGATGTCTTCCTTTGCCCTCCTTAACGTCTGATTCAGGCCACCTCTGTACCGGTGCTCACCCAAGAGTGATTAGTACATATGTGCAGCACAGATGGATACTGTAGAAACGTTCTTTCTTTTCCTTCATCTTGATTTTGACCAGATTTTGAACAGCCATGGTGGGTGAAGGTTATCATATATTCACATTCCTTTTATTTGTCATTCTTATGTAGGTACATATACACACATACATTTGTAGCTAATGAAGTTAAGGTAGTTTAGGATGAAATTACTTTGTAAAAACAGGTTTGTTGAAGTGTTAAAAGTGCAAGGACTGCAGTTATTGTTCCATAGATGCATTCATTAACACAGGGGCAACACAGGGTTTTGGTAGCCAGGCTGACATGCAGAAACTCCTCGGTGATAAGAGTGCCAAGTTCCTCTAGTTTGAACAGGAAGTTCAGCACAAGGGTTTCTTCTTAACCATCCAGTGATATAAATAACAATACACAACAACACAACACTGAGCTGTGAAGTTTATTTTAGAACAGACCTGCATTGTGATTATGAAAAATGATTGTTTAAGGCAGCACAAAAGAAAGGATGATTGGATAAAAAAAGAGAGAAACGGGGCATGGATAAGAGCTTTCAGCATTCTGGGGAAAAAAAGCTATTACATTAAATATTGTGATGCTGATTTGTTGAAGACAATGTTACTTATTAAGCACGGTGAAATGATGGAGTGTGTTGGTGAGAAGCACGCTGAAGATGCATACACATGCAAGGCATTTGGTTATGCATGATGATTTGTGAATGATAATGACAATTATTAAGGGAAAGGGAAAGAGTCCAGATAAATTAATTTAATTATGATGGATCTGGGAGATAAAAGAAGAGCACGAGCCGTATAATCAATATCATGATAGATGGAGGACAAGGGAGACACAAGTGATAATTATGCGAACATGAGCCATGTAATATTTGACTGCTTTGCATGAAATGTGGCTCGGAGCCTCGGCATCCATCTGATTTAATGAGACATTTCCAACAAATTAGCTTAAGCATGAAATAAACATCAAACCCAGGCAGAGCTGCGTGTCTAACACCAGCTGTTGTTCTGCAGGCTCCTGCGGGAACAATGGATCCGAGCCAAGTACGAGAGGAAGGAGTTCCTGTGTGTGGAGAGGCAGGAGCCCTACTCGGCAGGTAAGAATGAAATGTGCCTCTGTACAGTTCTGCGCACAAACACAGTATACTTCTTGCTTGCTCAGGAAAACAAGTAATTGTCTGTCTCACACAGCGCCACCTATTCAGCATTGAATGAATTCTCAGCAGGGAAACGGCATCATCCATTTATTATTACCGACATTCTTGGGTGAAACAGATGATGAAAAAGGGAAAGGAGGTCTCACCTCACACCTCACTTTGCTGTTTCCACTTAAAGGAATAGTTCAATATTTTAGGAAGTTGCAGTATGTAACCACTCTGAAAACCTTGTTTTTACATTTCTATTTATGTATAGTTTAAACAAATGAGATACACCAGGTTAATATTGTTCAGCTTGAACAGACTAGCTGTTTCCCACTGCTTCCAGTCTTGATGTTAACACACAGACGGGGGACTGATATCAATCTTCTCATCTGAGCCAATAAGTGCATTTCCAAAATGTTTGTTCTATTATTTTAATATACCTTGCAATCTATCTGTTGGTATCACATGAAGACGCATTGTTTACCTGCATCCATGAAGGATTGTTGCTTGAGAGACAGTTTTCTGGGCAGGGATGTAACAGTAAAGCTGCACAAACTTTTGTGGTGATGGCCCTGTGAGAAACATGTATTGTATCTGTGGAGGTGCTATTTGGCCTACTAATGGCATTACACAGTCAAATGGTGTAATAATGATAAGTCATGGCCCAGTAGGCACCATTACCCGCTGCATATTTACATGGCCCGGCCTAATTAACCTGCCAGTCAGAATGTCTGAGTGTCCGTTAGGTAGTTAGACAGATAGATGGTGCGTCAGCGTGGCTTATGTTGCAGAGACAATGAGGGCTGCTCATCAAGGGAAGAAAACTGCCCCTTGCTGTCCAACTTCAGCTTCTCATGTTTTTATTCTGCTCTACCTTCATGTTTTTTTCCTTATCCACACCCACCTCTGTTTCTGCCCAGCTAAATATGCCTCACCCTTCTTTCTTGACAGTGGTAAATAATTTTGTCATTGGCCTAAGCTCAGTTCTTCACTAAATGTGTATTGCATATCTCTGTTTTGTTTTGTGCTGAATCGTGTGCCTGTGTGACCGCGTGCGTCACAAATGTCTCTTGGGTAATCGCCCGGTGTAGCCTCATTAAAAAAGAGAAAGCGGCACCTACCTGACTGCTAATAAGACTCGGCTAATCAATAATGGATGACCTCCCAAACTGACTGGCAAAGATCGGATTTGAGTAAAGATGCTCAGATTGGGCCATTATGATCTGATAGCATTTTAGAATCGTATCTCTTGTTATCCATTGTGTTCTACTGTATCCACGGTGAAGGCAAGAGATTGACCTTTGACTGCAGTCCCTGCAAAGCAAGTTAAAGTAGTTGAAATGTTACTCGGCTGAAAGAAACAATTGCTCTCCTTTTTCCCCGTTAAAGCCACTTAGTGTTTTGACCACTAGTTTAAAACGGACATACACCGTAGATTTCTAAACATTTGGAACAATTGGCAACACTTTACTCCTACTTAGTATTTATAAGCAGCATAACACATTTAATAACTGGTTTGCAACACAGTATAAAGTTGCAAGGAGATATTAGGGTGGTTTAAGTGTTTATAAATGTACAGTATTTGTCAACAATAGCTTATGAAGATACATTTCATATTACAACTGTTTCACTATATTGTGTTTCAGCCCCCATTGATGGGTGCCCACGAGAGGAGCTATAGGTGTTGACCAATACATTAATAAACACTAAAATCTGCTGACAACTACATTATAGTGTGCTAAACCATTTATTAAATGTTTATATACTGCATACAAATGCCAAATAGGGGGGATTCAAAGTAAAGTGTTACCAAACATACCGTCATTGCAGCACTGAATGAAATGAAAAATGAAGTGACACATGCAGCATTTAATATGACAGAGGTGTGTCTAGACTGGATTATTGACCTTTCTCACAGCAAACAGTTTGACAGGTGTAACATTAATCCCCTTGCCATGGGTCTCTGGTCTTGTGCGTGCTTGCTCATTGACATGACTTACATCATTAAAGGATAGATCCACTGTTTTTCAGCATGCACCTAAAATGTTAATCCTATAGAATACAACTTCACTGATGTAGTTTTGAGAAACTCACAGCTGTGCTGCAGCCTCTCACTCGGCTTTAGCATCGTCTATGGGGAAAACAGGATGCTGTCAGTATTGTCAGACATGCCTATATGTTCCATATGTTCTACTGATAAAAAATGGTCACCAACTATGCTTTCTATCAGGCTTTATTGACTGTTTCCCTTTGTGACTTCTGTGCCGGAAACAGGAAGTTGCGTAACGTAAAGTCAGTTAACCTGATAGAGGACATGGTTTGTGACCATGCATTGTTCGGTAGAACATTTTAAAGATATTACTGTGTTGCTCCACACCCTCCATGTATAAGTTATGGGTTGGTCTTTCTCTTCAAATTTGTAATAGTGTGATGTCATTTCTCGAGCCACAGTGTCAACAGTTGCAAGTTCACAACACAGTTCCCTTTTTAACCAGAGACATGCGACGTTCTCACAGGGTTACAATTGAGCAACCTCTTGCATTTGCAGTTAAAACATCTTTAGGTAGTTTTAAGAAGTGCCTTCACTGTGAACTGGAAAGCTAAAATATAAAGCCTGAAATGTTTCAAATAGGAAAAGCAAACTCTCACTTTTAGGTAGACAAGATAAAGCACTATTATCGGAGTCTCATGACTGTCAAACTCTTCCACTCTGTGTGTGTCTCTCTCTGTCAATGGCCTCTTGTGTTGTGCCGTACAGAGGTTTAGGAGCATGTGGCTGTGTGTCTCTGCCACGGAGGAAGAATGGCCTCTTTTGTGTACAAATATTCATTATAACATTGCTCTTAGATTTTAGGCCTGGAGGAACTAGCAGTGATCTGTAGAGGACCTGAAGAAAGACAGACACTGCGGTCCAAAACGTGCTTTGCTCTCCCAAGTGTTTGCAAATCTTTGACACCCCGTTGCAACAGTCAATGAATTCTCTTGTTCTCCTCTGTTGTGTTATGTTGTTGTGGACAGTCTGACCCTCCTCCTCCTCTCAGCGTTGGAGCAAAACTTTCTGACTCATGAATAATTGATGAAGACATTGCTCAACCAGAAGTTCACTGCTCTGTGCAGACCACACCATGGCAACTTTATTACTGTACAAAGAAGCAAGTTAAGGGACAGAGGGAGAGAGGAGTGTGCAGGTGGACCAGCAGACAAACATTAGTGTTTTTCAGCTCCATTTCCCTGAGGAAAGTGGCTTTTTTTTGGCACATTTGACTCTCATAATTTCTCTGTTCTTTGCTTTTCGCATTGCACTTTAGCTCATACCATACCAGCATTTAAATGAGGCACTTTACTTTCAATGGAAATAATTGTTTTTGTACAGTTCCTTGCAGGGGAAGTGGTTTATCAGTTGTTTCGTCTGCTATTTGGAGACTTCCATGTAATCAGAATAAAACAGTTAAGTGCTATTTATGTGAAGCTGTGAGTTGGCATCACATGGGATTATTATGTTTCTCATATATATAAATACCACTCCATTAAAATTGGAACTAATACTCCATTAAGCAATTAAAGAAAAAAAAAAGTAAAATGACGCTAATGGCCTCACTAAAATATAATAATTATGTACCGTGCAGCAGTTTTCAGTTGGGGTTGTTGCAGTGTCGCAGTGCTGTCAGATTGATAACACCTCATGAACAATGTCTATGTAGATTCGGTGGCTGTACAAAAAAGTGTTCTTACTTGAGTATACCAACCCTGAATAAACATCTAGTTTATTATAGTATTAGAAATCTGGTTCTCAGAGATTTGGATAAAAATACATTTCTGTTGAATATTGTTGATTTGTACAAGTAAGTTTGTGTGTCCGGGTGTGCATAGGGCAATGACGATGCAATTCTTCGTGCAGTGCTGTTTGTGTTGGCTCACGCTGGGTATGAGCAGAGAGGCCAGTGTCGGGGACAGAGGCAGCAGCGTGCGTGCGTGCGTGTGTGCTGTCACATTATTTAGACAAGATTAAATGATGTAGCATATATAGACTCATTCTTGCACTGATTGGATTGTTAGAAAACAATGGTGCTTGGACACAAAGGTGCTCTGGTGTTTGTTAATTTGGAAAGTTGTGCGTGTGTGCGTGCTAGAAGGGGAGACAGTTTATTTCAGTCATGTTCAGGCTTGTAGAGGAAGCCATCAGTTGAAGCTGCATTATTTATGTGTAGTAAAAGCAGAGGTGCTTCCTCTTCCCACCACTGCTGAGCTGGGTGACCACATAAGCTAAAAGTGTGCAAACACATTTACACACACCAATGTTACGGGTCCTTGTAATGCAAGAGCTTTCAGTGTCTCCCCAGCATTGTTTCTGGATCAGTGTCCTGCGTAGTATTATGTTATGTTAAAGATCTCTCAAACTTTTGAATGACCACTGCTGCATAAAATAATGAAAAAGTACTGTTTTAGTGCAAAGAAAGTTAGCAACTACCTGGTGAACATAGTAGAGCATTTAGCAACTAAAGAGCCACATTTTTTGCAAGAGTAATTATTGGATGTACATTCTTTAGGTGGCCAGAAACACAAATGCTCTTATGTTGCTCTATGTCTGCTGGATGTGTAAATAGGCAACTTTCCCATATGAACTTTATAAAATGATAATATGTTAGTGTTTAAAACTTGTTCTGCTGCCTCCAACTGCAGCTTTAATTTTATCTAAATAATAAGGAAGATTATCATAGCTTGATGTTCCCTATTGTGACCATTTGCACATTTCTCTTCTGTGTAAATGTTTGTCTTAGATTTTTGGGTATTGTATTATTTGGGCTCTCCTCTGGCAGGCTACAGAGAGGGGTTTCTGTGGAAACGAGGCAGAGACAACGGACAGTACCTCAGCCGGAAATTTATTCTGTCCGAACGAGAAGGTGTTTTGAAGTACTTCAACAAGCATGATGTAAGTGTTTTTTTGTAATCTGCATTTGATATTCTGATCTCGGTGTCAAAACTGCCTTTGGTAAAAAAAGAAAAGAAAAGAAAAAAGTCACTCTAGAAATGTCCATATTTTTCTGGTGAAATCTGGAAATTTCATTCAACTCCCATTTCCAAATATTGCTTATTTCTAGCTGTGTATAAGTACAGGGCATTATTTCCCATTCTAAAAATCATAGTGTCAACATTATGGTCCATTACAGTTTTACTACTGTGTTATCTAATATATGATAAACTCATTTTTGAGAAAGATGTAAGGAGAGAACAAGACTATCAATTATCTCTCTAAAATGTCTTTCCTTTCGCAGGCCAGAGAACCCAAAGCGATAATGAAGATCAATACTGTGAATGCCACTTTCCAGCCAACAAAAATCGGCACTGCCCACGGTCTGCAGATAACCTATTTGAAGGACAACAGCACGAGGAATATCTTTGTTTACCAGGAGGATGGAAAGGTGAGGTGCAGTGCCTCTCTGTTTCATGATGGGTCAAAAAGAGCAGGTGTGTCTGAGGATGCAGGAAAAGGCATGTGTGTCCCTCTGGTGGAAATGGATTGTCATTGCAAGACAGTGTGGAATTGAAGTTTAGTTTTATAATCCTTCATAGCTAAAGGCTCCACAAAACACAAGACAATATTGTGAGAATATGTTACTTCTTCCAAATGGAGCACACTTCCCTCAGGTTAAGAGCTTTTCAAAATGCCATTCAGAAAATCCATTTTGTTTAGTAATGAGTGGCGTGTAGTGCTGGAGGTCATTATGGACTATCAGGGGTGATGAGGTGTGCGTGAGAAGCTATTTCAGTAAGAGTCACTGAACTTCCTGATGTCCTGTCTTGAAGGAAATGGTGGACTGGTTCAACGCCATCAGAGCAGCCAGGTTTCACTACCTGCAGGTGGCTTTTCCTGGAGCTTCCAACTCTGATGTGAGTGCACGCACGCACGCACACACGCACACGCACATTATATATATTCTATATATTTTCTGAGAGGACATTACTTTCTACAATTTTTTTTAAAATTACAAGTAATTGTTATTTAATTGGCTATTATTCTATTATCTATTAGACTCAGTATATTTATGTATTTTATGTATTAACTTTTAAGTATTAAAAGATACACACCAGAATTGTATTCCTAGCTATGTGGAGGCTTTGAAACACCATAACACATAAATATTGGAGAAAAAAAAACTGGAAAAAAATGCATACATATACAGAGTTTATCAGTGACTAAGTATTTGCTCTTTGTTTGTCTAGTTGTTGCCACAGCTAACCAGGAACTACATAAAGGAGGGTTACATGGAGAAGACTGGTCCAAAGGTAATGCATTTTTCTGCAACATTTTTGGTTGCATTGGTGGAATACAACATGATTCTTAAATTCAGGAAATATACAAAACCTACAGCAGCGTCTTGCAGAGCATGAAAGCCAAGTTTGACATTTGTAGCTCTATGAAGTGAGCTGCTGCCACATGTTTCTCTCCTGTTTCTGTCCCGCAGCACACAGAGGGCTTCAGGAAGAGATGGTTCACGATGGATGACAGGAGGCTCATGTACTTCAAAGATCCACTGGTATCAAAGCTGCATGTCATTACTCCTGTAGTTGCACACTGTGACCAGCAGATGTTGATCATCTCTGTCTATTTTAGAGGGACAGATGCACTCAAAAACACAATAAAATATTCTTCCTTTTAGACAGATGGCTATCTGTCTAGAAAGATCTAGCTTTTGGCTGTAAAACTACAAATCAGTGTTTTTGTTTTCAGTGAGTAACACTGAGTTGTATTTTCATTCAAGATGATTAAACTGCATTTATCTCTCTGCTTCCAGGATGCCTATGCACGCGGCGAGGTGTTCATTGGCAGTAGGGAAAACAGCTACACTGTGCTTCCCGGCCTCCCCCCGAACATTCAGGGCTACCATTGGCAGTTTGGAATTACCATCGTGACCCCAGACAGGAAGTTTCTATTTGCGTGCGAGACTGACAAGGATCAGAAAGACTGGATGGCTGCATTTCAGACCGTTATCAACAGACCAATGCTGCCTCAGGAGTATGCAGGTAAATTGAACACCCAACTAAGTCGAGTCAAGCTCTTTTCTTCTCAAGCTCTGAGTCTGATGTATATGTTTCTGTGCTCTCTGCAGTGGAGGCCTATTTTAAGCACAAACCTTGATGGTCTTGAAGAGCTGTTGGTGCAGGATGAGGAGCAGGGAGTGAAGCTGGAGGACAACCTGAGATATATGTACTCTCACCTTGGAAGTCTTCATAAAAACTTGAGTGTGACAGAGAAAAAGACCAAAAGGTGAGACAGTTACTATTCCCACATTGACTCCTTTACTCTACCACCCTGCTCAGTCTTACCTACATTATGTGCCAGGCCCATTTGTTAGGGAGTCTGAATCAATCCTAAGCTCATGAATGTTCGCCTAACTCACTCATCTGTTATGTGATGTGACTTACATACTTGAAAGAGGTCAGTCACCCTGACCTGAATGTTATTTTTGTAGGAATCAGAATTGTTGCTGCTCAGATGTCAAAATGTGTTTTTCTGTTCTCAGTATACTTAATACTTCTCATCCAGACACAATGTTACAATACTCTGTCAGAATTCATATTTAGTTTAACATGGTTTTCCCACAAAAAAAGTAAAACCTACTGGCTGGAAGCACATCTACTCTTCTCCCTCATTAATAAATTATGGCTCTAGCCTCAAGCCCCGCCCACCACTGTTGCCATAGTTACGCTATGGAACGCCCCAGCCACAAGTTGACTTGATTGGTTCCTTTATGTCATAAAACCTGGCTGTCTGAATCTAGATTTTTGAGACCGTTATTGGCACACTGCAGTTTCAGATCAGTAATGTTCACGGTGTCGACTGCTCATTTCACTCATGATGTCTTGTAGCAAATAAAGAAACACCATATAGATATATGTTAACAAGGTTAAAAACTTGATTTTCACCGGAGGGAGGCTTTAAATTTCCCAGATGTTTAATACAACTGAATTAACTTTGCATTTCAACCAAGTGTACAAACTGAGCCCTTCTGGTCAGTTATATGCAGACTAAAACAGATCTGACACACAGGACTGTAATGTCAGGAAGAAGGAATAATATGCATGATCTGCAGATACTCACATTTATTTCCACGTATAGTACAATATTTAATTCTCAATGTATTTATTTTTTTAACTGTCTAATTTGCTACATGCAGCTTGTAATGTTATCGTGCCAAACACTGTATGTGTAAAACTGCTTTGAGTAATGTTTATCACATTTAAGAATTGGCTTGTATTAATTTCTCACTTTTGTAAAACGGTAAAAGAAATTATGATCCAATTTAGCATTTTCTTTCATGTGGTATAATTATTTATCCAGCAGAGGGAGACAGAGGAAAGGCTTTTAAACTTAAGATGTTTTTGAGCAGTATTAGGAAGCCATGCCTTTGTTCAAACCATACCATTAACTTTTCCACCTCGCACATTGTTTTGTAACTCATACTCTGGACTCGCTGTGGAGTCGTAAGAGGAGAATCTCTGTAAGTTAAACTGAAAATGGCATCACTATTAAAAGGGTAAAAGCCACATTATCTTGTTTTTATTGTAGTTAACTTTCACGTACAAGAAAGAAGTTGCACATTGAAAAGTAGTAAAACCAAAAATCAATACATTACTCTAAACACCAATATTGGGAAAACATGAAAAAATGCAGTAAATACTGTACAGAGAACGTGTTTCTAGGACTTAGATGAAATCTACCAAAGCAACAGTCGTATAAAAAGAGGCCTATGCTTCTTTCATGAAGAACAGGTTAAATACAGTTTACAGATTATAAGAAACATACTGATCAAAAATGTTTAAGAAAACATGGCACTATATACCCCATTGATATATTCATGAATGGAAAATAATGCAAAACAAAGCAGCCTACTAATGTTTACACATTTGACTACAAATAAAACATTCAAGATAAAGAGATATACACGTGTGTTGTGTACAATACTTTAGGTAACATTGTTAACATACCGTAGGTCTTTTATTCCCCCAATATCCCCTGAAATCACACCCATACTCTTATTTACCATCTAAAGTGCTATTCTCCTCAATCAAAACTTTTTTTTACATGCAGAAAAAAAGCTGTTAACTATTTACATTGTCAAATGTTTTAAATAATTTCAAAACTAAATAATAGATTATCAAGAACGAGAGGTTGCATTAGAGCTCTCCAAGACTCAACACTGATTCTCTAATATTGGAAAAATCCTCAAAATGTTGTTAGGTTCTGTGATCCATGCATTGTTTCTGAAGGCTTGTTTAAACTTCATTTTTTGCATCTAGCATGAATTCAAATCTAATAAAATAATAATTCATTGTGTGGCTGACGATGCTATTCTGTACTTTATATCCTTGTATACAAAATAGCAATATCAATTACAAGAAGTAAGACATATTCCCAAATATCCACAGCGGAACCATGGAAATGCTTGGATTGAGTTTATGCTGGTGAACTAAACTGGCTCCAAAGAGCCTGTTGAATTACTGACATGAACACTGAACCATGACAGACTACACGTAGCTAATACATCTATTATATGAACATTCATCCACACACCGACCAAAAAGAACGTTCAACCAAAATGTCGACTGTCTAAATAGATGTTAGAATTGAATAACTTTACAAGAACATGTATCTTGCAAAAGACCATCAATTCTGGTGCGATTAAATCCCTTCACAATAAAATAACCATACAAGGTAATGCAAATGTAGGTGTCTGATTCAATGCTGGGGTTAAAATATTATGCAGCTACAGTTACAGGAGAAAATGTCCGTTAATAGGTTAATAACTGAGGTGTGCAGCGTCTAACTTTATCTTGCAAACCACAACCTGGGGCGATATTCACAGCTGCAGAAGGAGGTGGATGAGGAAAAGCAGGACATACAAAATAGAGTAGGGCAGTGAGATGCGTGCAGGTCAACAGAGAGACAGGGGAGGTTTTAGAGTGGAGAAACAGAAGGGCAAAAACGTATACCTCGCTGGAGCTGACTCCTCAATCTGATCGGGCCAGATAATGTACACCTACAGTATGAACATGAGTGATCCACACGCACATATAAATAAACACACAATCACACAGATCCAGGGAATGACTAGGGCAGGCTTTAAGACCTGCAGCAGCCCGTGCTCTTCATCTCCTTGTTTACGTACTCCTGGAGCTTAAACCTCTCACTGGGATCCTTCGTAGAGCGGTGCTTCAGCTCCCTGACACAAAGGATGCAGACAAAATGAGGTTAAACAAAACAGAGCCACCATAAACACTACAAATGATCAGTTTATGCCTTAAGTTGCTCTTAAAACGAATTCAGGAACCAGCAATAAGCAACATTTCTATCGTGCATTGTTTTTTTAGATGAAGTACATGAAAATACAATGAGAACAGACTTTAAAGTGAAGTAGGTGATATCTTGTGTCCAGCAAATACACTTTTGAAATGAAAAATATTTGCATATTCATATATTATGGATTTTCCAATGAGGGAGAAAGAGTAGATGTGGAAAAACACTCAAATATAATGTTAATAACGAGCTGAAAAAAGACGCAAGTTTCACTTCCTCTGAGATGAACACACTGTTTTCTAGGCCCTCATGACGGACTGACAGGCTGCAGGCTGCAGGGACATGTTAGGAGGAGAGAGGGAGGGGTTTTATTTTATGTGGCGTGTAAAATGTTCTAAATAAATAACAAAATGTTCTAAGTAAATAATGTTAGAATTGAGAAGTTTGGACATATTTTTACAACTGAAATTACATTTTTGTTATTACAGAGAGAATAAAGTATTGATAAAAGGTTTCGTCAGGTATCAGAATAGGTTGCAACACAGTTTAATTAAAGACATTAATTTTTAAGGATTCTGTTATTCTGCAGTATTGAAAAGAGACAAGAATACCTAAATCCCAAAATTCAAAACCAAATACCTACCAAACAAATATCCAAATAGTCCACTATTCAAGTCCAGCCTTAATGTCTATTAATTAATTCACTCATCTACCAAAATCCATTTGAATATTTTAAATGCGTCTCACGGCAAATATTGATATTATGTGATTAATTTAGATTAATTAATCACAAAGCATGTAATTAATTAGATTGCTTTTTTAATGGCTTGATGGCACTAAATCAGATGCAAAGTATTTTTATGTCTGGAGGGAAACAATATTTTGTTTAACTATCCCCAGGGTGAAAAAATAAACTTTAACATCTAACACATTTCTTATGTTTCTTAATATCTTTGTATCATAGTTCAATATACCAATATTTAGTAGATTAAAATGACAAAACATCTCTTAATCAGACAGATCCACAACACTTGCTGCAACCCTGTCTCCTAGAAATTATGTTCCCATACAACAAAACTGCATTCTCAACTGTGTTTCGAGTGGAAACATATTTTTCCTGCAACCGGCGCACGTTGTGAAACAGTCGCAGTTTTAAACACGTGGTAAATATTGTGAATTAAACACGTGGTAAATATTGTGAATTGAAACAAAACTACTTGGTTAGGTTTTGAAAAAGATCATGGTTTGTGTTAAAATAATGTTTAAAATTGTTACGTAAGTTAAGTTATGCACATACATTATGTATACAAGTTAAAACAAGTCAACATTGACCATCCATCCACCCCGACCTACTCGCAGACGTAGGGGAGGATTTAGTCATTTTGGGGCCTCGGGCAAACAGAGGCATGGGGCTCTCCACATCCCTTGCTCTCCCCCCTTTTTCAATCCTTAAAAATAGATGAATGTCATACTCCAATGTAGTGGAATAAACATTCCAATCCGATGCAAAATTCATCGTATGGATTTTTAGAAAAACTTAATTAATTCGCAAAATAATAACTTAATCAGAATCGTGTTTATTGCCAAGTATTTTTTTTACACACAAGGAATTTGTCTTGGTGATACGGTGCATAAACAAG
>JAOVVB010234690.1:0-23492 GCA_028570985.1 Heterobranchus longifilis | reverse complement strand
GGGGGGGACAAATGCACATGCTCTAAATATTCAGGTGGACGTGTCCCCTGCGCCAAAATTTAGCCTGACTTTAGAGTGTCATACATCCGCTTTCCCGACAAGCTTGCACAACATGGTTGATATCAGTGGTTTCCTAGCTTTAAAATAATTGAGCCTGATACATCTTATTGTTGTGGCACCTGGGGTGGCCAATCAGATTTCACACCACACCCTAGACACGCCCCTGTTCTATTTATGTTTGTTCTATTTGGCAAGAAGAAAAAACCTTTTTGATTGAAGTGGACACAGCACACATGCGTTTTAACAGCACTGACACAGTGAGGACCTCCTGGGGCCCCAAGGGGGAATGTTACACATGTGACCTCGCTTCCCCGCTGACCTGGCACCTTTACGGCCTCACCTCCTCCTCCTCCTCCTCCTCCTCCTCCTCCTCCTCCTCCTCTATTTCAAAAGCAAACAATAAGCAATTCTAGCCTTCTCATCAAGACCATCGACGCTCCTGTTGGCGAGCCGGTGGGATTATGAGCTCAAACAGGAGGTGAGAGGCTCAGACAGACGGCAGGCTAACAAGGCCAGGCGAACACATTCTCAGCTCAGAGCCAACACTCTGACAGCGATGGATGAGCGACTCGCAATATGTCCACTCACCACCTCAATACGGTTATTAAGCTGCTGACAAGTCGTTTGAATAGTGGTGCCACCGGTGTGACCACACAATATGGCAAACCCTGGATGCACTCTTCATAAGTTACAGATTACAGTTCGGCAAATTTGCATCACTGCCACGTCCCAAAATACACCATCAAGTTTTTGGATTGCATCCGTACCTTCCAGGGAGTCACTGGTTTCCATTCGAGACATTCTCACTCACAACTCGTCAAAAACCGATGCTTGGTCAGTGGCTTCAAACTATGACGCTCTGGGTACCCCTCTGGTGTTAGTTTGGGACGTGTCAGGGAGCCAGACCGATCTCCACAGCGCTGTCACAATCCAAATCTTCAAAACTCTTCATTTTCAGCGTGTATGTTGATAGCTCAGAGGTTGTTTTTTTCTTTTTTTTCCGTAGCAAAGGGACTTTGAGAATGGGAACACGGATTTCCTGTTTCCGGGTGCCGGGCAGATTTCCCAGAGGCCTTATCCCTGCACTGTTCGCATAGTAAGCCAGACTAGTTTCTGCACGTTTCCAATGTAGGTTTACTTTGTTTTTAGGTTTACTTGGTTAAGCTTAGGAAAAGATGGTGGTTTGGGTTAAGGTGCAGATCCACCGAGACCGGCAGACAGACGGAAAGACTTGTCAGATCAGCCTTACCTAGTTTGACAGTCTGAATTTAGCAGCTGGTTGCTCCGGCAGGCGGATGGAGCTTGGTTTTGGCTCGCACATTAAAATGTGTTTCTGAAAATATTTGTAGTGAGAAATATGCAATGTAGTAACAGAATCTTGGTTCATATTTTATCAGCCTTATCTAGTTTTACAGTTTGATCTGAGTTTCGTGAGCCTGCTGTGCTGCGTTGGACCTCATTTGAATAAAGCTGAAGTCGAGTCATGTTTATGCAAATTCAGATACGGCGATGGTCAGTCAACTCGCTGGGCCGTATCCATAATGCAACGGGCAGCCGGATCGCTTGCTCTCCATAGAGAATGAACGGGATCTGTCGACTTCACATGCAACGACAGACCCAGTGGATCTCCACCTTTAGGTTTGGGCGATATGTTCAGATTTTTTAAACATCCACCGTCAGCCCAGCAAGCTGTGAGTGCTGATGTGGTGTGAATACCAGATGTGATGCTAATGTTTTGCTGAAGCTGTTAGTTTAGTGGAAAAAGAGACACGACATGAGCATATAGAAACTGTTACTGTACTCTTGGGCATCCCCTGACGGAGCACAGCAGCTTGGTGCTGTAGCCCACGGTGGTGGCTTTGTCAGACAGGTTGGTGGTGAACTTGGGCGCCTCGGTGGAGTCGCGCTCTTTGTACTCAGGAGGCTTGTATTCGATACCTGGAGGGCGGAAGACAAACAGATTTCACCACGAAGCTCCTATTAAACACATTAGTTGATAAACTGCATGTCAATAGAGACCGTCTGTTTCCCTGCTGGTTGAGGGACAATAAAAGAGAACGGTACCTGTCTTCAGGATTTTGGCCTCCCCCTTTGCAACAGTAGCGCTCTCGCTGACTCCACACTTGTTTTCAGAAAACACTCTGAACTTGTAGGTGTTGCCCATGATGAGGTCAGAGACGGTGGCGTTCAGTCTGTGGTAATGGTCCAGCACGGTGAACCAGTCCTGCAGACACACAACAGGAGGATGAGGATTTACTATGTGTTAATTTATCGTCATTAATAATCAGCGGTTCAGTGGATGAAGTACCTGAACGCCACACTTGAGTAAAAGTACAGTTGTTTTACCAGAAAATGACTTTGGTAGAAGAAGTAAGAGTAAAAGTCTTAAAGTATCTGATATTTACTATACTTAACTATCAAAAGTAATTTTCTGATATTAAATGTACTTAAGTACTGAAAGTAAAAGTACAAGTAAATGCTGTTACTAAAAAAGCAAGGGGTCTGAATTTTGTTTATTCTTCTAAACGCGAACACCGCCTTAAAAAATGGAGCCGATATTAGACTTGAAGAAAAACAAGGTCTTCACATCCTAAAGGGATACTTTGCCGATTTTAAACCAGCTCTGTCATCTTAGGCCGTTTTTGCAGATGAACGGTGTGTGGCTTCCCTCCGTGGACGCAGTCACACACCATTCATCTGCAATGCATCTTAAATGTCGATATTTCCGTATTTTTTGGCAAACAGAACATCGGTTACGAAAAATCTTTCACTCCAACATGAGAAAACATTTCTTGCAAATATGGCCACAGATGTTCGTCTTTGTCACCACGGTCATCTTGTGGTTTTTGTCCGTTCACGTGATTAACCAGCGATCTAACCAGCAAGCTCGGACCACTGCCTGCTTGTTTTTGCCAAGTTAAAAGTATAGTAAAAGTATGGATTTTATTGAGAAAATGTAAATGGACTAAAAAGTTGACAGAAATTTAAAAACTCAAGTAAAGTACCGATACTCCCAAAAAAATACTTAAGTACTGTAACAAAGTATTATTATTTCATTACATTACACCACTGTTAATAATCATCATGTATAATTTATTATGACACCCTTTGATACTGAAAACTTACTCCAGTCTTTTTGTCGGCCTTCTGGATTGTGTAACCTGTGATGTCTGTGTTTCCGTTGTCGGTGGGTACGGTCCACTCCAGAGCAACGTTGAAGCCCCAGGTATCCACAACCTTCACGCTGGCGGGAGGACCGGGCAGCTCTGTGAACAACCAGCACTTTTAAAAAACGTGATCTCAATCACAGTTCCTCTTTTTAATGCAACAACTAAAGAAAATCAGGGATCTTTGTCACAGCTATGTAACACACAACCTATAGATATCAGGGAAGCTAGCTCGCTAAATCTTTTTTTTTAAAGTGTATATTATGCATTCTATGTAATTCTATTTTTTAAAACATTATTTTCATTATTATTATTATTCAGAGGTTTTAATTTTCCAGCTTATGTTATGCATTCTATTTATTCTATTTTCATTTTATTACTATTATTATGTTATTTTTTTACCATTATCATTAAGTGGGTTTTATTTTCCATCTTATGTAACAATAATTATGGCATTCTACCATTGTCTTCATGTTCATTCAACCCTGTCTCCTACAAAATGAGTCGTTAAATGTCGTTAATGTTGTGAATTACCACAAAACTACTTTGTTAGGTTTAGGCAACAAAGCTACTTTCTTAAGTTTAGGAAAAGATCGTTGTTTGGGTTTAAATAAGTGTGTTTGTTACATAACAATATCTAATAAGTACACTTGTTAAATAACAACATTGACTTTTGGTTTCACAAGGAACATGAGCTGCAGTTTAGTTGTATGGGAACGTCATTTTTAGAGACCAGGCTTGTTCATTCTATGTCTATTTTCATGTAAAGCACTCGGTACATGTCAGGTCCTTATTGTAGAGCACTTTGAGCTGCAGTTCTTGGATGAAAGGTGCTTAAAGTGTTTATTATTATTATTATTATTATTATTATTAACATTTTGCTCACCAACAATTTGCAGGATGAGTGAACCCTTGTCCTCAAAGTCCTCCACCTTCACAGCCATCTCATAAACTCCAGAGTCTTCTCTCTCGGCCGCACGGATAAACAGGATGCTGTCTCTGTCGGTGCTGCGGATGTTCACCCTCTTTGTGTCCAGGGGCTGCCCGTTCTTTGTCCAGCTGACCACAGGTTTGGGTTTACCCTGGTAACAAGAAAAAAAAAATCAGACAATGAATTGTGAGGAGTTGTGTAGTTGTATTCATCACACATTCACAGGACAATAATACGTCATCTGGAGCTTACTGTGAAGGGGATGGTCAGGTTGATCTTATCTCCAACATGAGCGACGTATCTCTGCCTGAGGAAACGCGGCAGGCGGACCTTGGGACGATCTAGAGAGAAAAACAACAACTTATTATTATTATTATTATCGTGTCAGTGGAGGATCAGTGACACAGCCTGACATAGACCCTGTTAAGGGATTTTGGGAGTGAAACAAAAGGATTTCGTTTTCTTTTGTGACCCAAAAACTCTTGAAGAAATCGATAAACCTACTGAGCCGATCTAAGCTCGTTTCAGCCGGGGATGTTTCACTGGTGCATCAGCGCGTGTCTGTGCTTTAACTGGTTGTAAAAGTAACTGTTATTTTAAGTCCTTCATTCTTTTTGCTACAAATCCGTCTACTCGGCGGTGCATACCGTTAAAGCAACAACACAGAACACGGGATCAGAAGGACTTTGTATATATTATAATGAAGGTAAATAAAATGAGAAGTTGCACATAATAATATATCGGGGGGCAGGAATCTGTGGAAAGCAGGATAGATAGTATTTGTGTATGTTTATGTGAATGCATATGTTTATCAGTGTGTGCACTGTCTTTGGCTATTTTTTTATGCTTTGCATATTAGATTTTTTTAGTGTTTGCTTATATTGCAAAAAGCAATCAAATATACATAAAAAAAATATTTTAATGCCTTAATAATTGCTGTTTTATATTGTTGAAAAGTTAATTTGCAAAAACAGATAAAATTCATTCTTAAAATGAATAAACACCAGTTTGATTGATATCCTCTTGAGTGCACAATAAAAAAAAAACATGATTTATGAAGTATTTTTCGATATCTTATCAAAACAACCAAACACCAGTTTTATTAGGATCCCCCATTAATAATAATATTTATCATATCACTATGCATTATTCATATGCATTTATATGAATATGCACTAAAGTCATATCCATACACTAAATTCATATATTGATATTCCCTAGATTGGATATTAAAAAAAAAACATAATTTAGGAAAAAAAATAAAAACGGAGATATTGTTTTTTGCAAATGAACCCTTCATTCGTCTATTTAATATTCACTCAAACTCATCATACAACTTTGAATCCATCATTTAATCCCCCTCCCCCCAGGAAATATGAACAGTAAGGGGTGTAAATCTGCAGGTAGGAAATCTAAATGATTATAAATATAAAGTGGTATGAGAATATCGCAGGTGTGTCTACGTGTATTAGCTTGTAAAAATCCCAATAAATCATCATAAAAAGAAGATCACACGGAGAGTTGTCCGCTGTGATGTTAGAAATGATACATAGGCCTCAGAAGTATCTTGCTGAGACTCATTTGTAAAAGGACCACCTGCTGAGTCCAGCACAGCAACATTTGTCAGGACTCTAAATAAAGAAAGCGTACTGTCGTATATCACCGCCTCTCATGACACATGAGCTTCAGTTACTCCCACAACGTCCCAATGCATGAAAATCAAACATACATGAAGCAGGAAAGATTTGTAAACTGGAACATAAATGAATTAGTGTAAAAAAAAGAAAGAAATAGAAAGTGAGATGATGTAAATGTGCATATGAATATCTGAACACACATACCGCATGTTAAGTGTCTTATCACTTCAGTCAGAGAGGATTAGATTAATGAACATTCTCCCTGTAAAGTCTGTGGCATGTTTCAAAATAAACAGTGAATCTCTGGAAGTGTCATGAGATTTGGGGTGTCACCTGAGACCGTAGCTCCATATCCACCCCCCCCACGCGCTGGAATTTACCCCCCCCCCTCTCTGGCCCCACAGTCCCCACCTGCTCGCAGTCGGATCACTTGTCACCATCGATCTTTCGGAAAGCTGCCCCCCCCCTCCCCCTCGACAGCATGAATCCTAACAGGGATCACAATGCAATGCCAACCCCTCCTCAGAAAAATATGTGTTAATCGCTGCGGCACCCCAGCTATTTTTTCAAAAGCTTTGTTGTCATTTTTTCGGAAACCATTCATGAGTTGTTTCTATATGCGGTGGCGAATGACGGTGAACATGGATGTGACTTTTGAAAATATTGCCGGTCTGGCTGGGATCAGGTTGCTGTCCCTGCCTGTTCGGCTCTCCATTACGCATAACGATGATTTGTGAGATGAAGTAACGCGGCTCCTCGGGGGCCAATCATCATTTTACCACAAATCACTTTAGATATACCGTCTATGATTAACACTGTAAAGTGTAGGGCATCGGTAAAACCCGTCTACTTAACAAGTGTGTGAGAAGGCCTCAGTTTTATACCGTTAACACAGCAGGTACCGTATGTGCTAACAGGACACGGACAGCTGAGAAGAAAACATTGCTGAGCTGCTTCAGTTTGACTCCTGCACTTTACAACTCAGCTTTCCTGTAATACATGTCTCCATAAAGTTTAGTTCAGACAAATGTTTGTTTTTTATTGTGTCCCTTTCATCTGCCCAGGGACTACAGACCACAGATTAAGCTAATAATATAGCATGTGAAAGAAAGTCTATCATGTGTCCTCCATGTAATAACCCCATTAAAATTTAAATAAACATTTATTTGTCTTTAAAAATAGAACCGTTTGCAATTTTAGTTAAATTTTTGGTCACGTGGAAGTTGAGATCCAGAACCATGTCGTACCTGAGAAGAACATTTTGAGAACCAAATTTAAAAGATAAAATGGCCTAATGATGACTTTTACAGTCTGATTTGTCACTTATTTGTAATTATTGTGTTGCAATACACTTTGTAGTTGTTATATTTGTACATATGAAGTATTTAGCACCTTTCACTTTTGCTTCTTTTTGTATATAATACGTTATGTATTTATTAAGTTGTCTCACTTTTCTGTATTTAATGGCTTTCTTTGTTTTTTTCTGTGTATCATCACTGATCTATTTGGGAAGTCTTTTCCCGCTGTTTCCAGTGGATTCCTGTATGAAGTAGATGCTCATATTGTATATAGCATCTAGCATTTATTTTAAAGCTTACTTATCTATATGATGGATTTGTTCTTGTGCTTCATTTAACTGCTGTGACGCTTCAATTTCCATGTGTGGGATCAAAGAAGTTAATCTTTTCTGACATTTGTCTGTGATAAAGTGGTAAAACTACAGGGTAAGTTGTTCATTTTTCGTGCTAAAACTGTACACTCTGTTATTACTATATGTTTGACTTGTGTTCTGTGCTGAAAATGGATCTTGCACACTTCTTACCAGCGACCTCCTTCACCAGGACAGCCTCGGGGAGAGCGAGGGCCGGGCTGCGGCCGCCAGCATTCACAGCCACCACACGGATCTTCAGACGGTCACCGGTGGTCTGGTTCTTGATCACATAGCGGCAGGACTTCTGCAGATCCGTATTGACTGCTTTCCAGTCCTCGGCTGTATGGGAAAATTATATTGTTTTTATTTGATTTGATTTATTTAACATATCAAATATTGGCTAATCATATTGTGGTCCTCTTTTCAGGAAGACAAGACATAGAAAATGAGGACAAGACGATTCACAGAGCTGCTGTTTATCTTGATATTATGGGATAAAGACTGTGATCATAAAGCGACTGTGAAAACTGCAGGAACAGATCTAATTCATTCAAAATTAATAAATTACAACATTAAGCGCTCCTGGAAGTGGAGTGATTATGTTTGACACAAATTATGATCATAGTAATAGACATTAATTTGCTGTTCTGTGGGTAAACAGCTTGCCCTGTTTGCTAAATCAAGCGTACATTGAACTGCTGCTGATATTAGCTTAGGGCTGTAAGTCTAAAAGCAGGACCTCCAGCAGGACCACCGCAGCTCCTGAAACGCCTCTTTCCTTATAGGGAGAAGTTAGGTAGCTCATGATATAACTCTGCCAGTGACACTTCTGGGACAGCTGCAACTGTTGGTGACTGACCCACATTAAAACAGCAATTTAACCTGTTCCTTTAAAAAGCATTTAAGCAGTATAGATAGCATTATAGATATTAGAGATACTTTCCATAAAAAAAATAAGCTGTTGAAATAAAAAGCTTTCCACATAATTTCAAGATCAGATGACATTTTTGTCACAATGTATTAATAATCTGACCCCTTTCGTGCACCTGGTCAAAAGCAGAGCAGAAAAGGCATCCTGTAGCTCTCCGGGTTTAGCACGCACCATTAAGGCGTCGTCCTTCCTAAAGCGGCCCGGGTTTGAGTTTGGCCCTGGGCCCTTTTGCTGCATGTCATCCCCTCTGTCTTTCCTCTCTCTCTCTCTCTCTCTCTCTCTCTCTCACTATCTAATAAAGCAGAAATTAAAAAAATCAAAAAAAATCTGAAAAACAAAAGAAAAAAGCAGAGTGGGACTTACTTCCATCCTTGCAGACTTCAATGGTGTATCCATCCAGACCAGAGGGTCCCACGGTCTCTGGCTGGCTCCAAATGATCGAAACTGAAGTGTCGTTCTTATCCTCAACAAACAGGTCCAGTGGGATGCTTGTGGGCTCTGCAAGTGCCGCAAAAACATTCAATTATTCAATTTGCAAACGGCAGAAATGCATAAGAGGTGATGATGCAGTCCTTTATATACTATAACTATATAACTATAACTATAACTGTAATAAAAAGGAGAAGTGATGAAAGTAGAATCTCTCTGAGATCTCCTCTTTGAATAGACCTTTACCTTTGGGTGGAGGTGGTGGAGGTGTGGGTGGTTTGGGCTCCTCTGGTGCGGGCGCTTCAGCAGCTTCAGCTGATGTTAAATAGGCATTATTGCATTATTATTATTGGCAGCGTGTAATGAGCAGAGCGATGCTACAGCATCAAATAAAAATGTACCTCACAGCTCTCAATGCTAATAGTGAAGTGCTTTTTATCCACTCAAACTGTGTCAGATATTAAAGAGAGAGAGGTGTACAGGAACATGTGTTTTACCATCAGCAGCAGGTGCTTCTGGGTCAGCAGCGGGAGCACCTTCCTCCGCGGCTGGAGCGGCAGCAGCTATTATTAAATGTTAGATATTAATAATTAGTGCATTAAGCAGATGGGACCTGTTTCTAACACATGATGATCTGCAGATCAAAGTGTCATAAAGTCATCAAGTTAGTGTTAGTGTTAGCTTTAACATAAGAGGTTGAAGATTCATATGTGATAATAGGAGATATCTGTTGTGGTTTATGTTGATTTCTTTACCATCAGCAGGGGCCTCAGCGGCGGCGGCGGGCGCTTCTTCTGTAGCGGGAGCGGCAGCTGATATTAGAGGTTAGAGGATATCGGCATTAGATATTAGTAAAGTTATTTTTTTTACTTTAGGAG
The DNA here is from genome assembly GCA_028570985.1 of Heterobranchus longifilis. Lineage (NCBI taxonomy): Eukaryota > Metazoa > Chordata > Actinopteri > Siluriformes > Clariidae > Heterobranchus > Heterobranchus longifilis. The sequence continues at coordinate 13,808 of JAOVVB010234690.1, read as the reverse complement.
GTGGATGGGTCAAGATGTAATAAGATATGCGTTAATGCACTGATAGTCTGGTTTACCATCAGCAGGGGCCTCAACAGCAGCGGGCGTTTCTTCTGCAGCGGGTGCAGCAGCTGATATTAGAGGTTATAAGATATTAGATATTTAAAAAAAAATATATCTTAAACTGAAAAAAATAGAAGATGTTAGATATTAGTGCAGTTATTTTTTTACTGTACGGTGGATGGGTCAAGATGTATTAATACTTGTATAAAATGTCTGTCAATGCAGTCTGGTTTACCATCAGCAGGTGCTTCAACAGCAGCTGGTGTTTCCTCTGTAGCGGGTGCAGCAGCTGATGTTAGAGGTTAGAAGATATTAAATATTAGTGAAGTTATCTTTTAACATAGGACAGGAGCGTTCAAAGTCAGAGACTGTGGGCCTCCCCTCAGACAAAGTTTGTTTACTTACTTCCTGGATGCCTATGAGATCATGATTATATTATTTGATCCCATAGACACTCAACAATTGAGCCAAGATAGCCTAATATTGCTGTTTGACATAACTTCAGACTACACCAGATACATAAAACAGGGCTGTCCTCTGTTTCTGACTCTGGTAAAGTGAGAAAAACAGCAAAATTCCCTACTGTATCTCTTTAGCCAAATCACACACATTTAGGCTATTCGATGTGATCTTCTTCTGATAACTAATGTCATATTTTTTAACTTCCATTCACTGAGTGTCCCCTGAAAGTCTTTGGAGCCCCTCTGACACTTTGAAAACATCTTGCATGTTTTTAATAATACTTATGTGTGTTAATACACTGTTTTTACCATCAGCAGGGGCCTCGGCAGTAGAGGCTGGTGATTCTTCTGTAGCGGGCGCAGCAGCTGATATTAGAGGTTAGAGGATAACATTTTGAAAATATCATATGGCATTTTCAAAATGTTATGAAAGAGGTTAAATCTATTAAAATAAAAAAAAGGAAATGTTAAAAAGGGGAGAAATGGGAGATAACTGAGATACTCTTCTCATGGTATCATACCATCAAGCTGGCTGATATGCAGCAGCTGTTAATACTACTGTCAATAGAATAAATTTAAAATAAACTTTCATAAAACAGGTGTTGCTAATATGCGTTATCAGTCATGTAAAGTCAGCACAGTGAAGTAGTGCCACCACCTTGACCAGTAATGATTTCGATATTGAGGTTAGTTAACGTCGTAAAATGTAATTTTAATGCTTTATGTAATTAGAATCAGAATCAGAATCAAGCACTTTGAATTGCCTTGTGCTGAAATGTGCTATATTAGACTTGCCTTGCCTAATGTGTACTTATTAGGCGTCAAGATGGAGCTTTCACGGAGGTATAAAAGCGCATATTAGCAACAACTTTACAAGTTAACATCACACAGTTTTGCAGAATGAAGGCAATGCGCATTTTGGAGGCATAAAGCGCGCCAGTATGACTTTAACTTGTGTAGAAAATAGGTAGTCAGAAAAGTCCAAGCAGGCGGTTTATGTATTAACCATGCATTTTCCGTTTTGTCGATGTCTACAGCTCCTTACCCACGGCACCTTTACGCTGAGTGCGCGTGCGTAAAGGTCACCGCGTGCTTACCATGAGGCGAACCGACTACTTTGGCTTTAATTAAAAGGTTAAACAACAAATCCAAGGTTCATCCACTGAGAATTAAAATGAAGGTTCACTGTATGCTGTATAACTCATGGCTCACGCGCCGCTGCGCTCGGTGCATTACCATCTGCGGGTGGAGGGGTGGGGGGTTTGGGCTCCTCAGCTGGCGGGGCAGCGGGGGCCTCTCCCTCGGCAGGGGCCGCCTCAGCAGGTGCCGCCTCAGCAGGTGCAGCTTCGCCCTCGGCGGGGGCCGGTGCTGCTTCAGCAGGAGCGGCTTCAGCCGGGGCGGCCTCGGCAGGGGGGGCCTCGGGAGCCGGCTCTGGAGCCTTCGCCTCCTCCTTCTTGGCTGGTTCTTTCTTTCCAGCCGCCTTCTTGATGGGGGCAGGCTTGGACGGCATGTTGGCGGTTGCAGCTAATTCCCAACTCGGTTAAGTCCTTAAAAACTGGATCCAATGCCGTTATTCCTGCGGGGGCGGCAGGCTTATATAGGGCCAAGCAGGGTCAAGCACCGCCCCCTAATGAATTACATGTAATAGATACCATGTCTGACTCAGACACCCCGTCTGTTTGTCTCACTCATTAAGGCTCACTGTGCTTCATTAAATGTTCCATTACATAGAGTGGCCTAATTAAATTAAAAAAATAAAACAAACAAACAAACAAATAAATAAATACATAAATACAACCATTAATTAATTAATGGTACTCAAAATTATTTGATTAAAAAAGAAAAAGTTCTATTTTTTTATTTTTTTTTAACTTAACATTCAGGGCCTTCATGGATATTTAAATGGATATTATGCTCATTTTCAGGTTCATACTTGCATTTTGAGTTTCTACTAGAACATGTTTACATGCTTTAACGTTAAAAAAACACATTACTTTTCTCATACTGTCTGTCTGAATATATCTGTACTCACACTCTGTCTGAAACACTCCGTTTTAGCGCCTGTCTCTTTAAGATTCCCTCACTAAAAGTCTGCTCTGATTGGTCAGTGTTTATGGGTCATCCGCATCCACGCTCTCGACATCTCTGCACCGTCACTGCAGCCGGGGAATGACTATAACGGCACTTTCTACCTACAGTATACATAGTATAGTTGTGACATCACAACTTCACAGACGTCCTGATGGCACAGCTTTGTTAATAGTGGGGAAGTGTGTACAACATTTCTCTGTGGATTGAGTGTTTTCATACTTTCACAGTATTCATACAGCACCTAGACCTGCTATATATATATATATACACATATATATTAAAAAACATGGAAATATCACTTTTATAATATGGGACCTTTAAAGCAAATACAATACTACTATATTATTTTCATAGTTGTTATTTACCGGTCAACATTGTCAAACTGCCACACAAGAAGCAACTGAATAAATATAACATGTATTTTATTGATTCCAACAACCAGTGATAGGTGGATGAAAGCCTTCAGAAACATGCCTTATCCATGTATTGGACCCAACTCTGAAGAAATATACCTTTTCTCTCAAGGATGATTTTCTTTTTTTTTTAGTTTCCCCTCCTCAATGATTGTTGCCGCATCCAGAATGCTGACCTATTTACAATCTTTACAATGATGTCCTGTACAAAATAGAGAAATTAAGTTTTACAAAGGATTCTTTAGAAAAAAAGAAAAGAAATATCAAATATTTTGAGTATTCAAAAGGAAAACATTATCTAGAATGATTTTCCTAAACAATACATTAATGTTTTTTTTCTCATCACACAGCAAGTTTACATGCATTTACAACACTTAGAAACCCTTAACATTTGCACGTCAGTGACATTAGATACCGCATAACATTTGTTTTTTAAAATCTTAGTTCAGTCCACAACAAGCTTTGCAAAAATTTGACTATTCAGCAACCAACCTGTATTGGCCTAAGAGATCAGATTCATCTCTATCTGGTTTGATTCTACATAAAATGTGAAGTGCTGATTCTTGCCAACTATTTCAGGCCCACAATTCATCATTTTTAAACTTTTTTTTTTTTTTTACGTTTATCGTCATTTGACCATTTATAAGTCCAGATAAAATACTTTTGTTGCCATTCATAAGGACAAAACACACAAAACAGCCTCCAAATTTCTTTAACTACATCTATGAACCCTGTTGTCAAAGCAACGCCAAACACATCCTCCTCTCTTTAAGGCTCAGTACCACCGGCTAAAAAACAAGCGTCCACTTTTGTCCCGTGGTGCAATTTGGTCCAAATTAAGAACTCAAAAGACAGACCAGATGAAAACACACCGCTGCGTTTGCTCATGAGGATCAGACATTCGCTGATTGCCAACACCAGTAGAAGTTGCTGCATAGTCCTGATACACTAGTAAGCAAACACAAATCACAGCTACTACAGAGCAACAGGCACAACAACCAGTGAATGAGATGAGAAGCTGATGGCTTTAGTTAACCTGCAGAAACAGACCAGGGTTGCTAATACTGTCGAATACCTGAAATATTTACAATAACTGACATTATTCTCAATCGGCATTTGGCATCTTTTTGCTCTTTGATGTCTTTAATTCATCCTTTTTTTTTTTTTTTTTTAGTTTACAGGTGACCAATCAGAGCTGCGGATTAGCTTATCAGCCTTGTGCAATAACGAAGCAATAAGCAGCTCAGATACAATTTAAAATGTTAAACTTTCTTATCGAGCTGTCATAAAAGTGGTCTGACATTCATTTACAGGATTTATGTACATGTGAAGTTTAGCCTGAGCACCTAAACAATGACACAGTTTGGGATGAACAGGTGAATTATTTCAACAATACTCGCACAACCACTTTGTCTGCCATTGACTCCATTAGGGCTACAAAAATCTACATAAAGTACCTTAAAAAGTGTTTAAATCTTTTTACTCTTTCCTTGGAACAACTACTCTCCATAACCACTTTGTTACCGTGTCGTGTTCTCATATATGAATACCGTACGACATCAACATGGGCGTAACACCATACAATGTCTCACATGACTTCACTGTCTCTACGTAATGTCTTCAACACTTCTTCAACAACACGTCCTAAAAAAGAAATCTGAAATTATCTTCCAGGTCTATTTCACATTACTTTAGCGTTTGACAGTTTTTACTGTATGACACAACAACTCTTTGCTAACCTACCCTGAAAGTCTACGTGATCTTTATTCAACACGGAAACAGTTTGGGACATTGTTAAAAGAGCACCATATACCTAAATGATGATAATAAGCATGATAATTAGATTTTTTTTTTTTTTTTGCAAATGAAAATGGGCATAGGTAGCTTTAAAGTCACTCTACTCAGACATTGGTAAACGTGTTTTGCAGTGGAGCTTTGTGATAAGGCTTCCTTTAAAAGCACCTACTAGATGATTGTTAAATGGTTGTTTTTATAAGTGTTTTCTATACATTCATAGTTGAACTTAAACCACTAACATGACAGTCAATATGCATGATTAAAGTACAGTATTTGGTTCAGTATATTAAGATATTTGCACAAACTAATATAGATAAAATAACTGATGTAGCCTGATTGCATGTATATAATGTATACAATATCTTCTCTGAATATGGGGGGAAAGATTTGAAACAAATGTACTCTTTCCTAGATAAATGTTATAGAGAAAAAAATTGAATGAATTGGATTCAAATAGCATTTGCTCAATCTGTTTAATCAGAGGGTGTTTGTTATGTTAGATTATCCCTGTGTAATAAGTATCTAATACCTGATATACTGTATATGGCAACATTGGTGACATTTGTTTTACATAAAGCAGTTCATAAAACTAAATTAAGTGCTTGGAAATTATGTGCAGTGACAGAGTGATGAACTCTCATCACTCATAAATACTGTAGGTTTTGTTATATGTAAAAAGAGTATGACAGCAAGTTTATTTTTTCAACTTATAAGCCATAAAATGATAAAGAAGATGTAAGAATATGTGAAAACATACTGATAATTGATCCTGTAATATTTTATAATTTGATATTGCAAAAAAAAAAAAAAGATGATCAATTGAAATAAATAATGTAGAGAGTTGAAGAAATAACTGATTCCTGACTGGGATGATAATGTTGATGAAAGCACCAGTATACTCTGCTGAAGTTGCTGAAGTTGAGGTGACATTGACGTCTTTGTTCTTAAGGCATTTTTATTTGTTCCACCTGCTCACGTTGTAAAGTTCAGGATTGCATATGTATAAGATCTGGCCTTCAAAGACTTATACAGTAGATATGTACCAAAGAACTTTGCAATAAATAGTAGCATCTGTCATGCTGTCATACTCTTTTCCAAAATGAGTCACCATAATTGAGAATAGCTCCAGTTGACAAGCACTACATATCCCGTGATGCACGTGTGCTGTTGCGGAAATCACCTGAAGTCTAAGTGCTGAGATGATGAGTTTCTATTAGCACCGGTCTAAAGAGTACTGAGTGCTAACGAGGTGGTAAAGGGATCTGAACTGAAGTGAATGTCATCCAGTCAAATATACAGTAACGGAGTATAGCTTTTCATTCAATATTTGTGAACAGTCTTTTGAAAATACTGTATGTAATAAAATGATTTGGAACATAACTTTTAACCTACTATGGGAATGACACTTTAAATTACCCAACAACCATTTCTGAGGGACCATTAGTTCCTGAATGTGCACCGTTTCATCACAGTGGACAAAAAACATTTGAAGTGCTAAGTGTTAAGTGTAAACTTTGTGTTCAAAGTTTAGGCAGGCTAGGGTCTTCTTTGTCTGGGGATTCAATGTAATTGGCAGCCTCTTGAAGTTTCAAAAGCATTGCCATCTACAACAAAGAAGAGAAGTCAGGAGAAATCAGCAACGCTAAAGGATCCATTTCAAGTATTTAACCCTCTGAACCCCAAAACCAGTGGGTTTGAAAGGCATGTTTTCTCCTGAAAAAGAAAATCGCCAAAATTACACCATTTATCGTAGCCAGAAACTGTAAAAACATAAATTATTGTCGAATTGTCAATTTTCCAAAAGCCCTTGAACGAATCATGTGTGGCGAATGCTTACAGCAGGAAAAGTGATTCACTGTGAGCTTAAAATAGTGATGATTTATTTAAAACCTTTGTCAAAAATCCATTTGCACCAACCAGATCCTGTAAAAAACATTAAATCCTGCGCTCCTCAGTGAAACTGGGGAGCCACGAATGACTCCGAGAGCAACAGTCACGTGACAAAAATTCAGTGAAACTTGGACTGAACTGCAGCTGTGTACACAGAGCAGAGAGGAGACGACAAGACAGGTTGTTAAAATGTAAATAATTCAATATGCAGCATGTGGAGCCCCCATTTTCCCCAATATTGGTAACAGTTATGGGCTCTTGGAAAAATGTTGTATATATAAATTATATTTTATTCCAATATTTGTAAAATAAATGATCAAAGAAATTGATTTATGGCATTAGAACTGTGTTATACTGCACAAAAGACATGTTTGAGTTCTCCTTATTGTAGGACTCAAGTGAGTAAAAAAAATCAAAACACGCAGTGAACCTGCTTGGAGTTCAGAGGGTTAACAAAGCTGATAATTCTGACAGAAACATCATGAAGTGCGATCTTACCAGTGGATCAGATTCCATGGAGCTGGGCGGGGTCTCCTTGTGAGGCCTCTCCTCGCCGGGCTGACCCGGGCTGCTGCAGCCGATGCTGGGGGGAGGCAGGTGGAACAGCTTTGCCTGGTCCTGCTGGGCAGACGGCCAAGGCAGGGTGCCCCTCACCCACTCCACCGGGTCCTCCCACACCGCCTTCTGACCGTGGACCTGACGCGTCACAACATACCAGAACGGTAAAATTAGAGCGTAACATTTCCTGTGAAAGGGGAAGCCTCCAGCGCTTGTGAGGAAGAATCTAAATGCTTGCTGCTACTGGGGACCATTTTCTGGGTTTGTTGTGCTGTGGGTTCTCACCTTGATGCCGTCCTTGGCCCCCTCTTGCAGGTACGGAATAATAGAGTGGTTCCAAAGGTCAATGAACCACGATCGAAACTCATCCACCGTGACTGGACAGGACAGGAAAAAGCAGGGGCCTGCGGAGACACGGGAGGAGAGAGAAGAGCACTAAAGGACACAGAATTTAAACACAAGTTCTTAATATTCCCTACAGAATAAAAATGTTCTTCAGCCCTGTCCTGATAAGAGTGCGTTTAATACCGATGAGGAAGTCTGAAGTGCTGTGCTTCTCCAGAAAGGCGTGCAGATGATACCACAGTTTGGGCACCCAGTCCAACACCCTGATCAGGTCCTCATTGGTCAAGCTTCTCTCGTCCTCCGACTCCATCAGCTTCCTGTGCAAGTAGCGCACCAGGAAGCCGTTGGCTGGCTCCACGTTGTTGGAGAAGGTCACCATCCTAAGATGATGACAGGCACATGCCAAAAAGTCACATCAAAATACAGACCAACACGTGTGTACATCAGTGGACTGTTTCTTTAGCCACATATGTGATTAGCTGTGCCATCATCCCTCTTATCCACACCAGCATTAGAGTTCACAGTTTAAGTTAGGAAATCCCTAAACCAGTCCAGCTCTATTAGGCACAGACTGGTTGAGATCTACAAATGGTACTTCCTTTATTTTGACTGAGGAAACACATTTAAACCACCAGAAATAATCATTCATAAACAAGTTCTTATTTGATCTTGTTCCATTTAACATTATCATCTTCCTTCATCAATGTGACAGTATCATTCAACCAAATGTATATAAATCTATACAACTGTTCTGCTATTGCAATCTGTCATAATCAGTTTGATTTAACAAAATATTGTTTAACAGTTTCACAGTCAAAACACAGGATTTTCTTTTTACCAGTTTAATATTACCATCCAAACGATACCTGCATTCAATCCTTTTTGTACCCAGAGCTAGAAAAAGCTACTGGTGTCATAGTTTTTTAAAACGGTCCCCAGCCCTGCTGTAGGTAATAGTGAGATGTTTGTTTTTGTTGTCCAACTTCAGACTAAAAACAATAAAAGTAAGTCCTGACTGTCACTTCCTTTACAGTTATTATCATTTTCTGTCAGTAAGTCTCAATCATAACAAAGTAAACTCGTGATTGGTATTCACAGCACTGAGCAAAATCAAACTGCATTAAATCATGCTGTATCAGATGACATGTAAACACATTAACTCACAGTTTATTATTGACCCGCTGGAAGACGTTTTTATTGTATCGATTTGTTTACGCCACAGTGAGCTTCTAATCTAACTTCAGTGCAATCAGGATAAATTCAGCCAGAACACAGAAGACAATACTGCAGGAGAAGAAAATACTTCCTTTAACCAACCTGAAGCTCAGATGGAGGCCGTGGTTCGCTATCATCTTCACTGGCTGGTTGCTTGTTCCAATAATGTAAGGACTAAAGAGCAGGAACAATATGAATGTAAGTCACATTAAATGATCACATAAACACTCCTGCAGCTAGTTTCAGTCTGTGCATGTGGAGCTGAGTTACCATTTGTGATATTTGCAGGTGAGAGCACCGTTGACAAGTTCGCTGATGGAAGCCGGCCCGTGAATATCATCCAGAATAACCACCAGCGGTATTTCTGACGTGCCGGTCTCCCGATCGATTTGATTGGCCAGGTTGGAAAGATAAAGCTGCAGGTCCTGAGGAGAGAAAGGTGAAAGAGAGAGAGAGAGACAGTGATGAAAAGAAGCTGACAATGTGACATACCAAATAATCCGGCTTTCTACAGATTCACACGGGACGTCGGTTTTTGTCACCTTGCATGACTGGCGGTGCATGTTGAAAGTGACCACGATGCCTTCGGTGACCTCGCGGGCGCTGCGGTCCACCAGGTACTCAGCCAGCCGGGAAGCCAGGTAGCTCTTACCCGTCCCGCTCGGTCCAGACAGGATGAGACGGCGGTGTTTGAGCAGCAGACTGATGTAGTGTTGCATCATGGGTTTGGGAATGAGGGTTTCGAATACCAGGCTGTCCACACACTTCTCCTTCAAACCTGAACACAGTGACACAATAACGTTGACGGCTATCTGATAATCAGCCAGCAGAAAGTAGAATTGGTGATAAGTTTGGTACTTGTACTACTACTTCTGTTAGTATATTATATAACATATTGAATGGATATGAGATGGGACAATAAGCAGGTTGTTTACTTTTATTATTTCAATTGTTGCATTCTTATTATTTTGTATTGATCTTGTTCTGATTTGTACATTTATCATGTTTGATTGAATTGATTTGATTGAAATAGGAATGGTAATCACCTGAGCGAGAAACTGGAAACGTTATGTACAAAAAAAAACTCCTTCCAACATAAAATATAAATTTATGATGTTAGTCTGAGTTTTTATGTATGTTTGATACCAATTTCATTGATTATTCATGTTTTGTTATTGTTACTTATATATTTTTAATTATTTTTTATTTTAACATGTTCGAAGTAAATGTCTAAATAAAATATATCTGAACCAAAAAAAAAAAAAATACAAACCAGAAGAGCTTTGGGTAAGAATATGTTGTGAAAACAGATTTATATCACCTCGCATGTCCTTCATAAGCTACATGGAGTTCGAGCATTTTGCTCTGAAAATAACTTTTCATCAAGTGTAAGGAGTCTGTGCACCCCCCACCCCACTCCTGCAGGAGTCTAATGTTGCACCTTAACATCTATGGGGCCCATGTGTCTGAGGCCGGTCGACCAGCTGGGCCGGGCTGCACTCAGATCGTGTTACCCAGAGGCCTGTCTGGGCTGCCGCTGCTTTCCTTCGCTCCTCGCATTCCTGCATGCAAAATGTTCGGAGGGGTCGACTATCAAACCAGAACCTCCACTCTTCTCACTGATCACAGCTCTGGTTTAGAATCACTGATGGGCTTCACATATGTGCAACTCCCAAATCAAAATACTGTTGCTATGGAAATATAATGTATACAAGTCACGTAAATCTGTACTGTACTGTAGGGTCGGAATCTCCAGACACCTCACGGATTTATTCAGAGGGCCACGATGAGATTATAAAACGAATATCGATCAAACATTTTTATTTCTATACATGATTTATTTTTTCCTCACTGTGTGACTACTTCCTACTTAAATCCTATACATAGGATATTATTTGTTATGATGCATAATTATAAACAGATTAATTTACTTCCATTATTTTTAAAGCCAGGTCAGATTGTATCCATCTGCAGAAATAGTCTATCTTAGAACATAAACATGATGTACATACATGTTTATGTTTCACCATCCAGTTGGTTCTGCTGTTACAGACAATCATAATGTCGAGAATTGGGTTTTAAATTTCCCATTTATGACTTTTCTGCATAGAGAAAATATTTCAAGAGAGAATCGTGATGCGTGAAGAATCTATTCCCCCCCCCACCTCTAATCTGTATTAGTGATGGCAATGTTACATTTTCATGCATAATTTTACCAAATAAAACTAAAACTGTGGCCGATTCCAGAGAAGCAAAACAAAATGATGAACTGATGAGTTCATCTGCTGCCATGAGGTCGTCTGAGTTTATGTTTTGATCAATGATGAGGACAGCTCACAGGTCAATGTAACTGAATGCACGTTGGATGTAAACGAGTAACTGGATCAAACGGCAATAAAGACAGACGGGATCAAATTTAGTCTGATAAACAAACAGACATGAGGATTTGCACTCAATTGACGCGAGACCTGGATAAGACCGTTAAACTCCTCGGATAAACACTTCACAACAACATACAGTAGCTAATGCAACAGATGTGATTGACACGAGACCTGATTATGTCTCGTGTGTGTGTGTGTGTGTGTGTGTGTGTGTGTGTGTACGCAGCTTTCAATCAAAAGATTTGTAGTTTCTAAATTGAAGAGATGGATATTTGAAAATGGAAGTGGACAGACTCCAACATGCTCAGAAAAACAACATTTTAGTACTTGCATGAAGAAGCTTATCTCAGGAGCCCAAATTATAATTGACGAGAGGTAAGGTTTAAATTTCACAAAATAATGTCTTTGAGTCTGTACTGTAGTTAGAACTAAATCGAAGCTTTCTCACGTTGGAAAATGGTTTTCTAAATTAATGTGTCACAATGCTGAATTCAACTTTGTGTTTCAAAAGAAATATCTCATTTAAATGCTACCAATGCTGGCCTAAAGTGATTAACTTCCAAATCTGTAGAAGTAAATGTCCCATGTTAAACCTAATATGATCTTATATAGGTAACATTTCTCCACAGACCTTTCAGGGCCACTGTGATGCTCCCGGGGCCTCGGGACATGCAGCGAGAGGGCTGTGTCTCCGGAGCTTCTCCTCCCAGCACTCTCTTAATGTGGCCCATACTGTAGCTGTAGATGGAGTCTGTAGACAGACCCAGACTGGAAGTGGGGTCCACCTTGGCGATGTACACCTGGAATGAAAAGAACAGAAAAACTGAACTCAATAAATCTGTCTAAATAGAATATAAGTGTGTGTGCAGACACTAGGGCTGCCCCCTCTTTGTCAATTAGTCGACTACTCGGTCGTTTTGGTCTTAGTCCACTAAGATTTCTTTCTGAATGACTTATTTCCAAGAAACATACGAGCACATCTCTGGTAAACACAAGATTTATAGTGGTGCTTTTGCATGATTCTTTGTGGAGAAACTAAAGTTAAATCAGCTAATCGATTAGTGGACGAGTGTTGGTCGACTAAGATGTTTTTAAATTAGCAGACAGACAAGTTCAGGGTTCCTACACATTTTCCATTTTAAAATTCCATACGTTTCCAGACAAATGTCCATATATAAAACCGTTGTGACTCTGGGTGCAGAGGATGCTGTGACAAGAATACAGCGTTTTTTCCCTTGCATATGATATGGCTTACAATTGCAGCCTCCTACATGTTGGGGGTGTTGAACAGTTTTACACAAATTTGCATATAGCTTTCTTTTCCTCATTTGGAATCTGAGCAAACCATATTTGGGATTGTCAAGTCAGCCTGTGGAAAACTTGCATTTACCCCAGCGCAGAAAGTTGTATGACATTTAACTGTTAAACATCTCGCACTTGGGGCAGAGCTGTTTTGCAGGCTGTGACGTGCAGGCAGAGAGGCAGCTCTGCGTAGGAGTGTGCGTTCAGGCGCACGCCACACTTCTGGCCTTTAAATTGACGATAGCACGCTTGCTCCGGCCCCCGCTCTCTCACGCACTGCCGGCTCCACACGCCATGAAAAACACTGCAATTTATTTTTAGAAATTCAGATTTTCACAGGCTTACTGGATGTTAGCTGGATGTTAGGTAATCTTTCTTTAATTTGACCTGCCAACCTCTAACAGTAAATTCAAATATCTCTTTTACTAAGTTTGTGCTTTTTTCATAAATCAAGAAGTTTAACGTGATTCCGTACACTATTTCTGCATCTTAGTTTCCACCGCTGTGCATTAGTGGAACTCTTTGAAGTAACAACGTGCTAAATTTAATGTGACAGCTGAATCATGCTTGATGCAAAGTGTACATTCAGTCCTCAGACAGGTCAGGTCACACTGAATGCAGTTGTCAGAAGAAAGGGACTCACCTTGAACGCCTGGCTGACAGCTGAATCCAGCATGGGCCAGTCCATCCTGCCGTTCACCCTCACAGTGCCCACAAAGAAATCCTGCTGTTTAACCTCCTGTTGATACAAAGTGCAACAAACAGGTGATACACAGATTTAAAATCATGTTTATTGGTCTGAAGAAGGAAAAGATGACCAACAACATTACTTACATCTTTGAAGACGTGTAAATCTGCAACACAGATCACCACCCTAACACGGTGATCGTCCCTCTGTGAGGAGAGACTGAGAGAATCTGCAGAGTGGACGTCTGCGGAGGAGTAAACACAAAACAAGAGGACAGAAACAGAAGAAGAAAAGAAAGATCATGTAGCATCAAGTTAGATTAAGATGTAAGCAAGTGTTTTTGTTTGTTTATAGTAAATCAGTACTGAGGCTCTTGAAGGGTCATGGTTGAAAAAAAAAACTGAACCAAGTCATGTTAGGGCTGCAACTAACAATTATTTTCATTATTGATTAATCTGCAGATTATTTTCTAGATAATCAATTAATTGTTTGGTCTATAAAATGTCTTTGTGATGTCTTTGAAAGATATTCAGTTTAATATGATATACAACAGAGAAAAGCAGGAAATCTCCATATTTGTGGCTGAAAACAGAATTTCCTGCCATTTTTGCATGAAAAATTACTT
>JAOVVB010234663.1:0-23504 GCA_028570985.1 Heterobranchus longifilis | reverse complement strand
AAGACAGGGAGAGAACCATCTGACAAATGTGTCTGGAACAGAAAGGAAATCCCCTATTACCTACAGCACTGACAAGTATGCGTGCATGTGTGTGTGTATGTGTGTGTGTGTGTGTGCGTATTTTTAGAGAGCCATTTGTGTTACTACATCTGAAAAAGGCACAGTGGGAGTGTTAACAGTGTGCATCACAATCGCGGGATGTGTGTGAGATTCCTGAGAAGGCATGCGCTATGTATGTGTGTTGGAGACGTGATGGAGTGAGTTCAGATTTTTCTGACAGCCGTGAAACCCAAAGTGTTCAACTGTACAAGTTTTTTTGTTGCTGAAACCATGGGAATATGAACTAATAAAGTGTACCGTCTATCGGAGAGGATTGGGGTGGATGTGCATGTGTACAGTGAGAACTCTCATTTACTTTTTTGTGCTTGAATATCAGAGCTGAAGTCTGACTTCTTGCACACAGTATGCTGTGTAAATGAATGATACTGTAATAATGATATGGTGTTGATGCTAAACTAAATACAAGTGAGCAGCACAGCTGACTAAGCCAGTGGTGAGAAAATATCAATCCTGATAAAAAAAAATGTTTTTGCCATGTTAGCTACGTGGCTTTAGGAATGTCACTGCCAGTCGGTCTGTTGGTTAGTCCACCAATTTGGTCCAGACTGAAATATCTCAACCACTATTGGACAGAAATTGTCATGATTTTTTTTTTACAGGTTTGTCAGTAGGCAAACAGAGTGGATGAGAGGGGATGCCACCCCCCTTGTTAGCAAAATGACCAAAATGCATTCCCCCTTAACCTGCCACATTTAGTATTAATGTCTGATCCTCTATCTGACTGAGGTTTGTGCAAGTCAGAATCATCCATGGTGCTGTCCGTGGTGCTGAAGTAGCACACAGATTTGTAATTGGACTGTATTTAATTGCGAGAAATTACGACTTTTTCTCCCCAGTTTCGTCATGGATCTATGATTTATGATATTCTTTGAACTTATAGCTGGGGCTATAAGTTTAAGTATAATATAAACTAAGTTGCCTTTTTTTGTATGTTCAGCTGACTTGCTGTGTCCTGACTAAAAGACGTTACATTAGAAAATTATTCAGACAGATTAATTGCAAATGTACCCATTGAACATTGTCACTTTTTTGGTACAAATAATGTTGACCAGAGGATAATGTGTATTGACTTTAGTCATTTTCATCTAGCAACTTTTCAAAGTTTTCATTTATTCTGTGAAATATTTCAACATCTACTGAATGGATGATGCAAAATTCTGTACAAACATTCATGCATCCTAATGACTTTGGTGATCCTGTCATTCGAATTGGTGGTTTTGAGTTAAATGTCTCAACAACTGTTGGATCTGTTCCATTGATATTTTCATCTAGCGTTTCATTTGTCCAATACTGTGGTTTAGGACCGAATACCTAGCTGTAATTTTCAGCTAAACATCAGCATGTTAGCTTTGTCACTGTGAACATCGTAGCATGCTGCCATTAGCATTTAGCTCAAAGCACCGCGGTGCCACAGTACAGCCTCCCAGAGCTGCCAACATGGCTGTAGAGTTTTTTTCAAAGCGAGACAGCTATGGAGACCATGAAGATTACTGTTTCTGACGAAGGCACCACAGACCAGTGAGACGTATCAGTGGAACACACAGACTAATGGAAATTGGGGGACGGAGACAAAGGGCCTGTGTAGGTCTCTGTGGCATGTCATTAGTGAGGGAGAGGGGTTGACTTGCTCCATCTGACATTTACCAGTCCTACTGAAAATGTCACGGAATGCCAGCCTTTACCTCTGGATATAATGGTGCCTCTTACAGCCCAGAGCTATTGATCCCAAAAAACTTTTGTCCATTTTGCCCCCTCTCGTGTTCCCCCGGTCCACTGTCCCGAGAAAGACCACCATCCCTGTGCTTCTTAATTCCCTCTGCCAGCCAGACCTTTCTCTATTTTTGATTACTCATGCATTAGCAGCTTTGCCTCAGTGGATGCCAGAACAGTGCTGGGGACAGAGTAGACCCCCCTGGGGGGATATTTTGTTTATGTTTTGTTACAGAAAAGCGTGGATACTAATTAGAGATGCACAATACTGGATTCTGTCTGATATTTTCCAACTAAATTTGGGTCAGTTGCCGATATTACCAATATCTGCACATAGTTTTTTCCACCTAATTGCAGAGGACATCACGTCTCTCCTATAGCGGAATTAACATTATTATTATGCCTACTGTTATCGCGATGGCCCACTGGCAGACGCAGACATAAAATACAATGCTTTCCAAAATGTACACATTCACACTGGGCAAATAGCAACGCTTGCACCAAGTGCTTAGTCACATCGCACCATGTGCGTAAAGGCGTCATCTTATCGGCCTGTCATATCGGCAAGAAATGTTTATTTTGTTCATTTTAATGCCTTTATCTGCTGATACCGATTAAGTGCCGATATCATCGTGCATCCCTAATAATAACTGTATACAATACATTTACTCTACATGGTATGTTGGTTATAATGATATTTGTCAGCCACATCTCTATACGAGTCTCCACATTAATGTTGTAGCTACAGTTGCTGTGTGGGGAAGTTTTTCTTCCAGTTTCTTTCCAACAGTTAGGGAAACTCTGGCTGTCTTTTCAGGTTAGCTAATTGACCGACTGACTGACTGACAGAGTGGACCACGTAGAGGTTTGCCAACTTTGTCAGAAAAACAAAAGGGAAGCAGAGGGAGCTTTGTTGTGGGCTGGAAAAAAAGACCAATCCAATTTAGTTTCCTAGTGTGTGCTCAGAGGTGTCTTATTTCTTTATAACTGTCACATTTATAGATCTTTTATTGTGTGATCCCTGACCAGAGCATGCTGATTTTCTCGGCCATGAAATAATTATTTAGTGATCACAAGAAAAGTGTTCTACAAAATTCTGCAAAAAGTAACAACCTTGAATCAATTTTCTTGAGATCAGAGCAGATGTCTCAAATCAAAATGTCTAAACCTTTTCTCGTAGTTGAAAGATAATTATGTTATGATCCCAGGAAAACAAAGCGTATGTCCAGAGAGCATTCATTATTTTCTGAACACAAGTAAACAAAAAAGGGAAAAGCAATTCCCTCTCAGGCCTTCCACGTGTACCAGATGCATTTCATATTCCCATTATCACATTCAGCTGAAGGTCTAGTGAGTTGTATTGTATGTACAGAGAACAGGAAGTGGTTAATGCTTAAATCTGAGCCAAAAACAATAACCAAAAGCAATCAGACCCAACTAGACAATGCATTCTTTACAGTGCACTGCTCTCAACCTCATTTCAAATTAAACAGTAATCTCTTCCCCAATAGCTAATGCAGAAGCTAATTATGTTGAAAACCACTCATAAGCATTTTCTGGTTTTGTTTGCTATGCTGCAGTGAATTTGTGTCTCACTTTAAGCAACTGAGTTTAGATCCATGGCCTCTCAATTTGTTTTTGGGAGTGCTACTGTCTAGTCTATTTCTGTCCTTGCTACACTATTGTCCTCGGTTGACTGCCTTCACATCAAGTGCTGGATTTATTTGGCCACTCTGCCAGCTCAGGCAGATAGGCCCTGCAGCTACCACCCAATATGCAATGGCTGAATCCACTGTTAAGATATAAACCACTATAGCCGTCATACTGGTGTATTCTCTCTCTGGGTTAACATGTTTGAAGAGCTGAAGTTAGAGAGGATAAAAGCCAGCCAGACCGCTGCTTTTCGTCTTTTTGTTGCTTTGATTCTCTTTTTCTTTTTTAGATGATTGATGTTTTTTCACTGTGCATTTTCAAGCTTGCGGTGTGATGTTCCTGTCTAAAGCTTCAATCCTCTAAATGTTTTCCTCATCATCACTCGTCGTGTTCTTCTGCACACGTTAATTGGTGGCTCCGACTGCAGCGTTACATTTCAAAAATCCAAATCCAAAAAAAGATTATGATCTTAATTAGCTATATCACAGCCCTGGGCATATTACATTTTTGCCCAGCAGTACACAATACTATCAAAGCAGTGGTGCAGCTTTGATGGCAACAGGAACGTGATTCAATTAGCTGCCACTTCTCAGCTCCATTAGCTCCTTGGCTTCACCAGAGTCACTTCACCGTTATGAAACCCCATAAGTCATGACAATAGCCAGTCCAGCTGACAATATGGGCCATGTGGTGCACTTAACAGAATGATCATTGCCATGCTTATATGCACCCTGTAACAAGTTCAATAACCACCTTCAGAGGCCAAAGTGACGATTTTAAAATGTTTTTAATTTCGTCATTGCTGCTTTACACAATAAAACTGCTAAGATATGAGAAACTAGTTCTAGTTGGATGTAGAATGATGGACAGGAGAAGAAATTCAGTTTTAAGTCATACTACTCACATTCTTTCTTTTTTTCTGTTTTATCACTACATCTGTGTTCACAAATGTTTATGTGGCAATCAAAATCCACACAATTTATTTCATTAAAGTCAATGTATTTCATTGGTAAACATCTGAACATCTAAACTCCTCATAAATGCAGATTGCTATATTTTACTGTGCAGCTAAGTATGCCCTCTAGTGTTGTCTATACTCAACCATGTGCAGGTGTGCTGAACACAGGCTTCCTATCTTCCATTACAAAATGCCATACTTTTCCAGACTCAAATTTCCAGACTTCTCTGTAGATTATATAGAATTATACAGTGCTTTTGCCCTTGACTTATAATTGCCACTCCCCCGTGTTGGAGATCTCAAAGGACTTTACACAAAGTCTGCGTCTAGATTTTTCTTTTCCCATTTGGAATCCTTCACCAACTATGTTTTATATTTGGGATTGTTAAACCAGCCCTGAAAACATTTACCTATTGTGTCCGTTCAGTCCACACTCTTATACTCGTATTATTTTTCCATAACATATTAAAAAATAATATTGTATTATTGTTCCCCACATTTCTTTTCTATTGTATAAATAAGAATGGCAAAATTTGTTGAAAAAAGTTAAATTCTTTAATTTTCATGGCGCCCATGGCTCCGTGCAGGGCTGTCACAATAACTATGTTCATTTTTTTCATTAGGCTATGGCTTTCTTGTTTTCACTTCAATGTGTGTGCATTGAATGTTTAATACATTCCTAATGAAAACAAGAGTTACGACTGTAATTTACATGAAATTCTGAATTTTATATTTTAGAAATCAGAACAGGGGCAATAGTCTGGAAACACAAATATTTTTCCATACTCTCTTTCATTTTCTCCAAATTTATCCTGGAAATGATCAAAAATCTAATTCGATACTGCGTAGGAACCCTGTGAGCAGTGAACATTTTCTCTGGATCAAAGATGTAATATTCATGCCAACAAGTGTCCTTGTGCCTTTTCTATCAATACGGTGAAATATGTATTGTTGGATTGTCTAACTGTCCGTGCTTTCTCTCTCTGCAGGTACATCCGCACCATGTACCTCGGTATACAAAGTCACCGGCAGAAGGAGAACCAGCGGCGTTTTTACTGGGCTATGATGTACGAGTATGCCGATGTCAACATGCTGCGACTGCTAGAGACCTTCTTAGAAAGCGCCCCTCAGTTGGTGCTGCAGCTCTGCATCATGATCCAGAGCAACAAGGCTGAGTGGCTGCAGTGTAAGGGCTTCCCTACGGCTCTATACGAGCAGCACCACAGCCTCATTTTGTTTGTGTAGTTCAAAACATCTCTCATATCCTTCTTTTTTTTTGCATTGTCATACTGTGGTTATCGCATGATGCTTCCATATTTTACACCTGACAATCCATTTTCGGTGAAGTTCACATCTCGCTTTATTTACAGAGGGCAATATTCTCCACCACTGTATCCAATTTCCAACATTCATCACTCTTGTTATTGAAACCTCTTTTACAATTCCAGTTTCTTCGTGCAATACAGCTCCCCAAGGAAGGCAATTCAATCATAACAAGTGATACCCTTCCCTGTCTGGGTGTCTATAGAAATGCCATCAATACATTTGCTGAGAGGCACCATGCTGCTGCTCTGCAGATAATCCTCTATCATTTTTCATGCAGCAGGTTACTGCTCTGACATATCTGCTGTCTCTACTATTATACAAGTCTAAAGGAAACTGAATTGATGCCCTAAATGGAGAATGTGTTGACTGGATGACCTATGATGATCTTGGTAATAATATGGCTTTCTAAAATGTGATGGATTGCTTTGGCTGAAATAGAACGTACTGTATACAGTAAGTGGAATGGCAGCCAAGTCAAGATAAAACCATAATACTTTGTGTTATGCTGTATACTTAAACTTTAACTGGATTTTTCTTTCAGTTTCTGTTTTTAGACCCATATCACAGCATCTGTCAGTATCTCTCATTCTTGCCATTCTTAGTCTTTCTCTTCTTTTACTTTTTCTCCCTATCTCTCTATATTCCCAGGTGTTTCTGCCACGTCCTCCCTCCTGTCCCTGGCCTGGGTGCTAGCCTCTTACCACAAACTCCTGCGTGATTCACGTGACGACAAGAAAAGCATGAGTTACAGAGGTGCCCTGGTGCATCTGTTCTGGCGCCTTTTTACCATCTCCTCACGGGTGCTCTCCCTTGCTCTATTTGCCTCAGTTTTCCACATCTACTTTGGCATTTTTGTGGTGCTCCACTGGTGTGCCAT
This sequence comes from Heterobranchus longifilis, assembly GCA_028570985.1. Taxonomy (NCBI): domain Eukaryota; kingdom Metazoa; phylum Chordata; class Actinopteri; order Siluriformes; family Clariidae; genus Heterobranchus; species Heterobranchus longifilis. The sequence continues at coordinate 16,860 of JAOVVB010234663.1, read as the reverse complement.
GGCTTTCTGGGTCATCCATGGCGGCACCGACTTCTGCATGTCCAAGTGGGAGGAGGTACTGTTCAACATGGTGGTGGGCGTGGTCTATGTCTTCTGTTGGTTCAATGTACGTGCGGGCCGGACGCGGTACAGAATGGTGGCCTATTACACAGTAGTACTGTTCGAGAACGCCATCCTCAGCCTCCTCTGGTATGCGTACCGTGACCCAGTCACCACTGACGCCTATGCCTCTTTTGCCCTCTGTGGCGTCTTCCTGTGCTTTGCCTCAGGTGTGGCCTGTATGGTTCTCTATTACGGGGTTCTGCACCCCATGGGCCCCCGGCTGAGGGTGCTAGCCAGCTCCTGCTGTGCTGAGCTTCTGTGGGGTCTTCCATTACCCCCCGAGGCCGAGCCCATGGCTCCCACACCGGGCCCCCGTGGCTCTCAGGCCACGCCCACACGGGGTCTGGCAGGGGAACACGAGGAGTCAGATGAAACAGCCACGGACACCTGCCTTCCGGTTTTCCAGGTGAGGTCCACAGAGCCTGTGGATGCAGCTGGCAGGCCCATCCGGCCTGAGGGTCCTTTCATCAAGATAGACATGCCCAGAAAACGCTACCCAGCCTGGGATGCACACTTTGTGGATCGGCGCCTGCGCAGGACCATAAATGTGCTGCAGTATATTAGCCCTAATGCGGTGGGCATCAGGTATAGGGACGGTCCGCTTCTATATGAACTCCTGCAGTACGAATCCTCCCTCTGAAACCCATCTTCTCCCACAGCTCTGTCACCTCCTCTTACACACTACGATGCACATGCGTTTCCTTTCTTTCACTCTGCTCTTCCTCCTCTCCAGATATTATCTCTTTCCATTTGACACTCTGCTCTCTCCTTCTCTACTCTCTGATCATTCAATTTCCCTGCAGAAGATGTGTGTTAGTCAACCGAAAATCTGTCAAGACAGTCTAAACACAGTCATGATTTATTTTGGGAAAAAAAAAACATACAGTACAGAGAGAAAATTATGAACCTACAGTATCTGATGTGATATATACAGAAGTATCATATAAATCCCTCTACATTGATAGAGGGGGGTTCTGTATGAGTGTGTAGATAAAATATGAATGTTTCATTATGAAATGTGTTTAATGCATTATACTGTATTGGTGATTCAACCTGTGAATACTTGTGAAGGGCATATTGTATGTCCCTATGGACTGGCGCAAAGCCTGATGGGAATGATGGAGGAGAGTCTCAGAGGGGACAGGTCTTTGCACATCCCAACATTTACTGCCATTCTTTATGTAAGTTATTGAAATGTATGATAATGTTTACTAAGTCCTTAGCCCGCGAATTAAAAAGCACTGAAATTTCTATCATGATACTGTAAATTACAGAAAGGACACAATCAAAGATGTGTCTTAATAGAAGCACTTCAAAATAGATTTTCCCTTCTTACGTGGCTCAAGTGCATCCTGGCTGTACTATTTTTGTTCAAAATCCTAAATCGTAATCGCATCATGTACTGTATAGAAGAAAAAAGAAGCACACTGACCTTCAATCAGTTCCACCCACATATTCAATTTTTACAGTGCAGACTGCCCTCCAGTGGAGGCACGCTGTAACGGCACACCTTACTTTGTCATTTTTTACACATTTGTGACAGCACAAAATATTAAGACAGCCGCCTGAGGTGAAAAAACACAATGAAAGGAATGTAGAATGTAGTTGAAATGAGCACAATGTTTTCTAAATTGGTGGGTAGAAAATCATAATAATAAAAAAACATTCCAAAGACTTTTTTTAAAGATTGTAAGTGTCTAGTAAAGGGTAGAAGGGTACAAATGTGTGTTGACACACATTTGTGTTTGAAGTGCAAAGACAGCCTTCAAGGAATCCTCCACCATTCCCTTCTGAATCCTAGAAAGTACTCCCTAATACAACCTCCCTATTTTGTTTTCTTATCAACAAATGTTTTAGGTTGATTAATATATGCTTATTGGGTGAAAAGACTTGTAATAAGTTCTTGTGGGGGGAAAAAAAAGACAAATCTAAGAAGATATTTCTATGCTATTATAATTCAGTGCATATTTGTGTCCACATTTATAGTCATTGACATAACTATATTTTGCCAGAACACACTTTTTTACATAATGAAAAATGTTGTGCAGTGCAGTGTTAAAAGGTATACTCCTCAACATCAGTGTGCCCTCAAAGAGGTTATACTCTTAAATGGGTGTACAGGGCAATTGAAACAAAGCCAAATCGCATCTTACAGTACTGTCTTTCCAATTTATCCCCCCCCCACCCCCCACCCCCCTCGAACCAGTAGAACGAGTCCTTGCAAAACGTGTGCCATCTATAGGCCTGCTGTGCAGCAATTATACACCGATATACAACTCCCGGCTGAACCTGCGGGAGATCTCTCCACTACGGATACCCACGGGACGACCACTGTATTCACTCATGACAAAAATGAAATAAAATTGAAAAAAAACATGCCTTCTAAGTCAAAGGAGCTTGACTAAAATTTCCAGAGAGGGCTACTGAACAATTCATGAGAAAAAAAAAATGAATGCATTTCATACTCCAATTGTATCTATGTACTCAATGATTCATTCGAATATATAATGTGTGTTTTTTACATTGCAGTGTTTGGCATGACTTTAGTATGAGGCATTAGTACAAATGCACCCAACAAGGGATGCCCAAGAGCCCTACACTAAACAGAGATTCCTTTCTCCTGACTCACTGGCTTTCTGCTTAGCTGTGGCCGCAATGTGCCTGCTAACATCGTACTGTAAAAAGGCGGATGCCATGTAAGTCCAGGCCAAAGGTGAGAGGGGGTTTTTGCCAGGGTTGGAAAAGAACATGAGGACAGATCGTGAAAAAGGAGCCTGACTGGAGTGTGGTGTATGATTCCTTGTACGCTTGTGTGAGAAATGCGGGTCCCCTCAGCACGTACTGTACAACCTACAGTATGTATTCGGGGATCTAAGTGTGCTTGAGCGGTGGTGAGTACGCATGCTAGTCCTGTGTGTCTCTTCAGCCCTTTCCCACAGTTCTGTTCTCTCGCCGACTGTTCGGCTCCAACCTCGGTTGCTGCTCCGCCCTCTTCCCCGTCTCGTTTGGTGTCGGGCCTTGGCGCACTCCCGTGAAAACACTCTCACACACTCTGGTAACTGAACAACGGGGTTGAGGCTGAACAACTGGAGATCCTGACATGAGAACATGCAATGAGGTACACTGCCATAACCAAGAGCTTCAACATCCAGGGTCTGCCACCCTTCAGCTTAAAAGCGATGTTCAGCCCTGAGTAATTGAGAACTGTTGGGTCAGCTATAGGGTGGAGCAAACATCCAACACACCATACGTATAGATATACATGAGTATGCAAACAACCAACTTGTTCATTGTTTACCATAGTAGCCAGAGTAGTTCCTCTCTGTTGTAGTGAATGAACAGCCATGTTAATAGTTAATGAATAATAAGTATTGTTAAACTGAAAAAAAAAAAAAACTAAGCAAAACAGCCAATACAGGGGTTCCTCAGGACCAACAAACCAGACCACTGAACCAGCTGACTCAGGGGTGTCTCAATGCAGTTCTCATCCCCAGGCATGTCCTCAAGGGTCTCCATTTTTTCCTTAACATATTGCATCCTGGACCACTCCTCGGCTGGGATTGTACCACTAAATGGTTTGCACAGTTTTTGTTTTTTTTTCGGAATGATTGCTCATTCTCGTTATTGGGGTGGAGAGGTGCCGTTTTTTGTGGTAGTTGGCTGCCTGGCGTATGGTGCATCCTTTCTAAACACTGCTGACCTTTTCCAGACGTGGACACATGTCCAAATCAGGTGCAAATACACTGTGATTCATTCATTTTTGTGTGAGTGTGTGCGTGTGTGTGTGCGTATGTGGGACGACTGTATTATATAGCATCATAAACAAGATTATGTAAAACTGGGCTGCATTTCATCTAGTGGTGCTTAATGTCGTAAAACGCAGAGTATTTATGCTTGCTTAACTGTGTCATTAGAATAGTAGTAATGACAGTTAATTAAACAAATTGATTTTAATTAAGTCTACAAAGAGTCTATATGTACAAGTCTGGATTTTTATGAAACATGCAGTATATTTTACCTATTTCTACAGAACAATCATAGTTTTGCCATCATCTGTATCTAGTAAAAAAGGGTTAGCTAGCAGGTTAAGAAGTGGGTTTTAGTTTAGTATTTTTCTTGTATTCTTTAACACGGGTCTCAAGAGCTAAGCTACACAAGAGTGCAAGTGGAAGCCATTACTATACAGTGTAGTATTCAGGCTGCCACACTTTATACAATAAACAAGGCCACAAAGAAATCCCCTATGGAGAATTGTTTCTGTCCGGTTACCTGCCCAACTCCACGTCCCGCGACAGCCACAACACACAGCGAGAGCGTTTGAACAGCAAGCTTGTTCTTCTCAGTCCTTGTTCTGCCTTGTTACTTTGGGTGCTTCAATCCAGCCATGGCAGCCAGGTCCGCAAACAACAATGCCAATGTATTTCTTTACTTGTTTCATGTGCCAGCACACTCACCAAGATGATGACAACACCAAACAATATTCTCCCTGTCTGTCTCCCCAAAGCAGATAAAGCCAAGTGCTCAATTCTGTCAGCACACACACCTCAGTCGACAATGCCATTTAGTCTTACTGTTTCATCCAAGTTGTCATCCACAGGACTGCACTGCTGCAGTGTTACAGCTAAACTTCACAGTGTGACAGAACCAAGTGGTGGGTACGGTGTGAAACCCAGTTATTGGTTCTGTCAAAGACATAGGAGAAAAAGTAAGGCAATACTGAACATCTTCTGTACTTGAACGTAGGGTTCCTCATCTTTATTATGTTGGTGCACGCTGAATCACAACAGCCCCAGTTGATTCAGCAAGTTACAATTAGCAGTTTGGACTGAGCGTCCAAAGCGTTAGTTTTGGACTGTTTGATGCATCGTCTTAACAGACGCCAGTCACGATACCGAGCGATTTGGTCAATGATTGTTTTGTACTTTTGTCTATGCCTTTACATCCTCTTCTGTCTTGCAATGATGAATGATTTGTAGTGCCAAGACGTAAACTTTCTGTGTCGTTTGTCTAGTGTGAAGAAAAAAAAAACATCCTCTAGCCAAAACAATAATGCCTGCAGTTGGAATAAAACACGGAAGAAGTCAATGATGACAAAATGCGCAAAAAAAATCACTTATGTTGCATTTTCTTACAATGGAATGACGAAACAGGCCCGAACATTGATTCACTTTTGAATAACCTCATTTCCTGGTTTTCCCACCGCCTCCCAGCATGCCTTTAGAAGTCATTGTGAGGTGACCCTCAAACATTTAGCATGTAGTGCTCTCGACTGCACAACAAACCCTCTGATTTCTGCATTAAAGTGTAGCAGCGGGTCATTGTAGTGTTTGACTTGGTTTAAGTCTGTACCTTTGTGTCATGACCATCTGTTTGACCACTGGAGCAGTATGTTCAGATGATAAAACGGTGCATTTTCTTCTTTTACTTTTGATGCTTTTTTGATTTCTGTTAATAACCTGGTGCTGAATAAATACAATTGAAAGGTGCTACCACTGCGGACTGCAGTCCACTTTTTAGCTTTCTGATAGCATAGCCTTCCGGTTGACTGAGAGGGCATGCGCCCCAGTAACAGTCTCAAAATGCTCGAGAGCTAGCACCTCAAATCCACAGTTTACAACAGAACTCAACTCTCAATGGTGCCATTTTGATTTTCCAACCTGCACAAAAAAAACAACAGTTACTTTGTTCATATAATGTTTAATATACTGGTTTCAGCATACACAGTATGTTTTTTTTGTTTTACTATGATTCAATCTGCACTAGGATTTTTTTCTTTCTTTTCTCTGAGAGAATGAAACTGGCAGATGATGAAATGCATCTTTTTGGCAAACGCACAGGAGCACAAATGTACTTCTGCTACTGGAATTTGGGTAAAAAAAATATATAGAACGTGATTGCTGTGTTGTAAATTCCTGTCATCTATATGTCCTTAATATGTGTGTATCTATTTTTGTTGTTATTGTAGAATTGGCTGTAATATTTTGTTTAAAATGGATTTGATATTCCAATGAAGCGACTATGGTTGTCATATTAATTGCTGCTGATTTTTGAAATTGTTATCAAAGGTGTTGGGAAATATTGCTTTGTTTATATTCAATCAATTTCTAGATTGTGTTAGCTTGTTGGTGTATTTCACAAATCTATCAGGATACTCCCTAGACTATATGATTTATCCGGGGTATTCCAAAAGTTGGCACAATGTCAGTAAGCAAATTCGCTACAATCTGTAGCATCTTTATGAAAGTGTACTCATACAACCTCTGTTGTGACTGAGAACATTAAGGAATGATTTCTTTGTTGTTGTTGAATATAAAATGTAAGTAAATTGTTTCATGGAATCCCCGTTCTTTAAAAAAAGCAAAACTGATGTCCTATTTTTGGGAACAATATGAATATTATTAATAACATATGGTGCTACAGTTCTTTTTGTATGTTTTGGTTTTTAGATGAAAAGAGAAATATTATGCTGAAAATGTAATGTTAAGCCTTACTGTAGATTCATATATCAGACTGTTCATCCCAGAAGAGAAAAAATAAAGTATTTGAAAGTGCAATATATCAGTACTGTATTCACGTGCACCATTCACATTTCTACAGATGCAATATGTGGCCTGCATATATAAAGTATATATGTAAGATGTGAGCCTATACAGATGTTTTCATTTACTTTAATTAGACCTCTGCATGTTTATGTTGTGTGGAATTATGTTGTGATGACACCAAACTGGTGCACTAATAACAATGATAAAGGAAAGTGAAGACTAGGGCTGAACAATTGTGAAAAAATATCTAATTGCGATTATTTTGACCAATTGCATTATGATTTGCGATATTAGAAAGATTTTTTTCCTGTCATTATTCTCATTTCTGCAGAAGCCCTGAGAGCAGGGTCCAAAATTTACTTTTTTTGTCCACTGGCCACATGGCTAGTGAATGTTCAAAAATCTAGCAAATTGTGCTAATTTTGGACCCTGCCTGAGAGAGGCAAGCGAGATTTTTTTGTGTGTTTTTGCCAGGATCATTTTTCTACTTTTTTTTCATCTGTGACAACAGGTGAATTTTTTTCCCCAGGCTATTTTTTTTTCTTTTTTCTATTTCTCTATTTTTTTAATCTGTGAAAACAAATGAATTTTTATTTTTGGGCTTATTTTTCTACTTTTTTTTCCATCTGTGAACGGGTGAAAAAATGTATTTTTTTTCCACAGTTGAATTTTTTTTTTTCTTAAGTCTGTAGAATATGATTTGTAGTCCAGGACGTCTCTGCAATGCAGCACACAATACTTCATTCAGAAAGGTATTTTCACACATAGTTCACCTTTAACAAATATTGCGCCTCCTGCGAATTGAAAATTGCAGTAGGCCAAATTGCGATTCCGATAAAATTTCGATGAATTGTTCAGCCTTAGTGAAGAAAGTGAGAGAGATCTCTCTACACACCCATCTTCAAACTTGGCCTTCATTTTGATCTCAACTACACACTAAAACTACACTAAAGTTTCATGACTGCAGCTTCCACAGTTGTGACGTGATCACAGAGACAAAATCTGTCCGCAGTCAGACATAAATAAAACACCTAGCAAAGTATTCAAAACCACCTCGCCCTTATGGGGCAGTTTTAGGCTCAGTGGACATGAAGGTTGTCCTTTGATGGACACATTTTTCAAATATGATTCACTTTAAAATATGCTGTATATAAAGGGGTTACATACATATATCTTTATACCATACAGAAAAATAAAAGCCAAATAAGGTCCCACGGACCGAAACACAAGGTTATTGAATTTGCCACATTACATCATTATTACCTGCATTGATGCCCACATGTATTTGCAATTGAGTTTATCAGCTGTAATTTCATAATTGAACAAAGACCTTTAACATAGCAACTTAGCATTTAATCATTAGAATCTGCACTGTTTCATAGCAGACATTTTGACTTGTCATTTAGGAAAAGCACATGTGCAATTGATAACATTAATGATGGCTCAGTTCCATTTCATTGTCCCACTAAGCTATTCCAATGACCAGGGCCTGTATTTCTTTAAACCAATCACATGCCCCGATGGTGCATCTGCAAAATAGTGTCGGAAGGTAACCCGTTTCGGTGGAACACCTATGTTGTAAACCTGTTCTTTGTAGATCTTTACAATCATTCACCGAAAAAACAGAGCAGACCTGCCTTATTACACCAAATCTTCAAAACGAGTCATTTTCAGCGTGTAGGTTGATAGCTCGGAGGTTGTTGTTTGTTTCACGTAGTGAGGGGACTTTGGAAACGGACAGGAAGTAAGGTTTTATCCCGGCACTGTTTGGTAAGTCCGCCAGACTAATGAGCCAGCATGCACAATACAAGGATCTCCCCTAAGTGCACTGCAGCTATCATTAATGTTATTAAATACACCTGTGGTTTTCCTACTATGACATGTCATAATGTATGCCATGGAAAAGGTCTATACCCTTCACCTGCTTTATACACAGGTTTAGGAAAATAAAGACAAAATTAAAAAGTAAATATCATTGACAGTTACTGTACGTGTGCAAAGCTTACCTTTCTTTTGTTGGCACTCGTGCAGCCAACCTTGCGAGTGACTGGTCTCTCTTCAGCCTTCACATCCTCTTGCTGGATGTTTCTGTCTTCCTCCACTTGTCTCATCTGCCTCTCTCTCGTCCTAGTAAAACAGGGATAGTAAATAGTAACTGTTAAACACTGTCAAGACATTGTTTTGATGGACACTTAAATGCATCTAAGTGAAACACTATATTTTAACAGCCCCATTGTGGTGCTAGTGTTTTTAGACTTTTAGCAAGAGTCGGAAAGAACAAGTGTAACATTAACAGCTACATTACATTTAGGTGTGCTAGCTTAAGAGGTATAGCATAGGCCTACTGGGACACAGAAAGGAGTTTTTTCTGATATTAAAAGTAAAAATGTCAGCTGTGGGAAAAAAAGCCTATTGTTTATAAATGTATGTGAGTCAAATTATAAGTTGCCATAAAGCTGTTAAAAGCTTCAAAATAGATAAATAAAGCATGTACAGCTAAGATATGTTACAGTCTATAGTCACCTCTGCAAAAGTCAACGCTTGTCTGCATTTATAGCTATAACTCTTTGGTCTGAAGTGAGTATCTGTCTTTCAATACATTTGTTCTTTTATTATTACCTAAAAAGTTGTAAGTGAAGTCACACTAAAGCTTCGTTAAACTGCCTCGGCAGTGGTATCACTCAACTACAGCCAAAGATGTGTCCTCTCTGTTGCAGCCAGTAGACAGCTGTTTTGGTTTGAGCAAAGCAAAGCATGCTGGACCAGTTCAACGCCCAAAATGGCGGCACGATTGAAAAGTTTTGCTTGTTTTATCCGAGTTTGTCTTCTTTACTGACTATTTCTTTAGCTGTGTGATCGGCACTGAAGCATACCGTTTTCACACTGGTGGCACGCCGGCATTTTTTCTAATGGTTTGTTGAATAAGGCAAAAATCAGGATGGCGTTTTGCTATCAGCTCAAATTCGGACATCACTTTACCAATGCTAGGCTAGGCTAGGCTAGGCTAGCAAGCTAACTACTTTCAGATGAGTGCTGGTTAAAAGCTTCGGTAGCTAGTTATGCCTTGTCTCACCTGGATCTCCACGCTGAACTGAATATGAAGAGGAGGACCTTTCCGTAGAAATGGAGGATGATGTGAAAAAAGTGAAAAAGGTAAGTCGGGCAATTGACAGTAGCTAACGTTACTTTTTACTGCAAGTTGACAAGCTAGCAGGCTAACTTACTAGCTAGTCAGACCAGGCTAGCTTAGCTGTTTGCTGGCTAAGTTTAGCCAAATATCAGCGGCCAGTGGCGAAGCAGTCACGACAACACACTGACAGATTTACCGACTTTTCAATTAACCGGCGTTACTTTAAATGGGAGGAATCTGTTACTTTGGATATTAAATAAAGGTAACGCTAAGTCAAGTAAAGTCAAGACGCAACCGACTGAACCTAAAAGAGCGAGCAAAGTGTTATAGCAAGTTACGTTTTTAACGTTACTGTCTCAGCTCAGGGTTACAATGAGCATCAGGATGTTTTTATTGTTCATAGTTCTCTTAATATCAACTCTTTACTTTGTTCGTTTTGTAGCCCAGATATAGATAGTGTGTGATTGTTGTGGTTAAGTTAAATGTAACGTAAGTTACTTAAAAGGAAAACATCGGCCATTGTTGTATTAATTGGGATAATGGGTTAGCTATCTGTTGTGATATTTTAACAACAAGGGTATATGAGAGTGACAGTACTCTCAAAAAGGTAATTAAAGCACTACCAGGATTCCCAGAGTAATAACCCTCGTTGTTATGTGTAGGCGTGGGTCATGAAGGATCTGTGTGCTCAACACCAGCTGTCAGAGACAGCGGTTATCAGTGTCAGTCATGCTAAGGGGAATCAGCATTCCCTGGTTATGCCAACCACCCTGCTCTCTCTCACACATACAGTACACATACTGCCTAATGATCCCGTTTGATATGGAGACAGATCAGTATGTTCAGACACATAGCTGACATTTCTTTTATCTGTGTGTCTTAGAACAGACATGAGGGGCATTTTCCCTCTGTTCTGCTGGTTGGCACAGGGGGAAACTAAAGGGCAGGACATGACATTGACAAGCTCTCACAACCTGAGCGATGCAATGAGAAGTGAAGTATGTTAGGTTAACATCTTTGCTGTGATTGTGCTGTTCTTCCATCATTTATTTTCCATGACAAAAGCACAAATGTTACTTCCCATCTAATTCCACCTCCTCTTGATGGGAATGGAAATTTGGACGGAAATTAAGTGATATCCTAGTGTTATGAGAGATTGTTGTGGCAAGGAAATGTTTTTGTTAGCAACGTTACCTAACCCAAACTCTGCATTAGTTTGATAGGGCATAACTTTAAGACTTCCACTCAAAATGCCTTATTAGTTACTAATGATAAGTTATCTGCTTGTGGCCACAGAGCAGATAGTAAATATAAGTAAGTAAATACATTTAATCACTTGCATAGCACCATTATAGCTTTCTGGAAACATTTGTTTTTTTCCTTTTAATTTCAGTACAAATTAATGTTTTCAGTTTTCAGCTTCATTAAACTGGTTATGACCTAGGTTTAGCACCTTCTAGTCAGGGATCTTTACTTTTAGGGATCAGTGTCACCAGTACAGTTCTTGTATGTGCCACTTGGTGGTGATAATGAACAGCATTTGGCCTAGATGTAGTTTTGATATTCACTGTGTGGAGTATTATATTATACACAGCCTTCAAGTGAATGCTCAGGGCCCTTCATATGATGCGATATGATAGTTACTTTCACTTTGCTAACTGATTTATATGAACTCATTTAAAGTCTGGAAACTGTCAGCAGTATTTGGAGAAGTTAAGGAATCTGACAGATTGACTCACATACATTGTATTAGCTTGCTTTCAGCCCAGCTGGAGAGGTAATGCCCTGCAAACACAAACAGATCTAGAATGAAGAACATCCTACAGAAATACTGCAGCTTAGATCTTCAAAGACAGCATAGCATTTTACCTTGCTGCCACTGTAGAAAAGGTGGTTATAGTTTTTAGGCATATGGGTGACAAATAGCCTATATTATAACGTTTCCTGCATTGTTAAGTGTGAGAAAGTTTGTGGGTCCACCTGCACTTGTTGTCACAGTGGCCATCACAGCACAAAGAAGCCATACATCGTCCTCACTTATCTTTCTTTGTTAAAAAAAAAAAAAAAGGCACTTCATCTTGAGACCATTTGCTGGGGTCAACAACAGTAGCTCTTGTCTCACATTTCTCAAGGACAAGCCATAAAATGTTAATGCACTTGTCTTCACGAGCTGCATACTGTTGAATAATGCACTGGTCATATGATGTGCTGTTCTATGGAGTCTAAAGTTTGTGATCAAATGTCCACACATCAGGAAGGAACCAAATTATGGGTACAGTGTATGAGTCGAATAGGCTTCACATTTCTGACCCTTTGCTGAATTCATCATTGTTGTGGGTGCATGAACAGGTTATTCAACTTGGCTTGAACTACATCAGATTGTCTGTTCTTGTGGCCTTATTGAATCTGCAGCGTAAACAGCATTGCAGATGTGACGTCTGTGGTTAGCATAATAGAATACCCAAGAAGGTCTTGTAGATTTCTGTGGTTTATCAGCGATGTGTATGGACCTTTAGTTGCAGAGTGAGTACGGCTGCACGATTAATTGTTCAAAGATTGTGATCTCGATTCAGGCATTCAGACACAATCTCGAGCACAATCAAGCCATATTTGCTTTGGGGAGTTGGATATATTTAGAATGACAGCTCATAATAATAATAATAAACCCCCCACCAAATACGTGCACCTAAGTCTTCCACAAACTTTCAGGAAAATGCTGAATCAGGACTGCACGATTAATGTAAATAAGATTGTGATGATCATATTGCTTGTACTGTCAGCATGAAGACAATATGGACTGCAATTAAAAATTGGTGTCCCTAAGAATTGTGGTAAAAAATCGTGATCTCAGTTTAGAGTGGAAAAAATTGTGATTCTTATTTTGACCAGAATCGTGCAGCCCTAAGAGTGAGTGATGCAAGGCAGCAATCATCACCTCACAATATAATATGAAGAGCTAGTGATGATTATCACCACACACTCTCCTTTGTCTGTCTTCAACATCTGCAAAGCAGTTTTCACAACAACATGAGAAGTCTCAGTTTGGTAAGCGTTTCGATATTCAAAGCATGAATCCGCGTGTCATCACAGGAAGTTGTGGCTAGTCTGCTTCCTGTTCTTGTGCTTCAATGCAGAGACATTGAGACACTTCCCTTCCTCTGTGAGGGGGTCACACCCCCCGCTCTGTGTTTGATCCTGTATGACTGTCACCAGTTGGCAGCTGTCACTGTGTGAGCGGAGGCAACAGGTGACTAGTTTAGACGGTGTGAGCGCAGCAGCATCCGTGGCCAGGCAGTGTGCTTGCCGTTGAATAATAGGTGACTCTTTTTGCGAGAGGGTTCATGGAGAACGAGGTAGGCTTTTTAAAATGCTTTGAATCTCGAAAACATGCTTTGAAATGTTTTGTATTATGCATAGGCTTTACGCCATGGACAAACTGTTATCAAGATTTTAGTTACGCACACTTAATTGTGCTCTTAAACAGTGTTGACATTTTTTCCAGTTGATATAAGAGCTAAAGAATGATATAATTTGATGGGTTCTAAAGTAAAAAAAATACTTTTTCACATCTGTGGCAGCTGCTCATTGTTTCAAGGTTGATGTTCATGATTTAGGCTAGATGTTAAGATGTGATCCTCATCGTGTTTTACAGTGACGTCCACTGCAAACCCCTCCACTCCAGTATTGCAAAATGCTGTTTCCTTGTGCTTTTGTTGACATTTGAGCAACACATATTGGGTAACGCAGAGGGCCGTGCATCTGCTGTATCTGACTCTGCAGCAAGCAGGGTCAGCAGAAATTACAAGGCATACAAGTACCACAGTCAACAGAAGTTTGATATAGTTTCTGCTTGGTTTTTTGGGGATGACATTAAACTTGTAGCTGCATTTGCAATTGCTTTACTGTGTTGCCAGGCCAGCCCATTGCAACTACATCACATGTGTGCAGTTGATATGAATAATCCTGTAATTATTTAGAATATCACTGCTGCATACAAAAAGATAATGCCAATGGTTTATATTAGAGAGTCTCAAATGCTACGTCCACACAAATTGAGTCTCATTTCCGACTGCATTTTCTCTTTGTCTTTTTTCACTAGCCTGGTATCGTGTCTCCATTCAAGCGAGTCTTCCTGAAAGGAGAGAAGGGGAGAGACAAGAAGGCCCAGGAGAAGGCCACTGAGCGCAGGGCGCTCCACACCTTCTCACTCTCTCAACCTGACCACCGTATTGACCCTGACATCCTGCTTAATGACTACATTGAGAAGGAAGTCAAAGTGAGTGTGACTTAGCAGAGATATCAAATCCCAGCACATATATTACAAATTCTGTAGCACTATTCACTTAGGAGGAAATTAAGACATATTAGGTGACTGTATGATTTTTTAAATTTGGATTTTTCTACATGTCCAGTACTTGGGGCAGCTGACATCAGTTCCAGGATACTTGAACCCATCAAGTCGCACGGAAGTGCTGCAGCTCATTGACAATGCAAGGGTACGTATCTGATTTAACATGATCCTTCAGTCGGCTGCTCTCTCTCTTTCTCTTGCAAAACCAGTCGGATACTTTTTTCATTTAACTGACATCATTAAATATTAGGGATGGGTATCGTTATCCATCGATACTACTACTCTTATCGATACTCCTTATCGGTTCATTACTTTATCAGTATTCTTATTGGTACTTTTTCATTCAAACTTCTGTTTAAAAATGCAGGCTGTTATTTAAAAGAAAATAATGAATTCAGAACAGGATTTTAATTTATTTATATTTTAAATAACTAGGCCTAAATGTTGTTTCTAGAGAAGACATCAGTGAGCCTCCTCTCTGTCGTCTCTGCTGCAGATGTGTTTCACTGCAGGTGTCTCAGTCAGATACATTTATGCCACAAGAATTTGCCAAATGTTAAGATATGTGCTGATCTAAGCTAAAACAGTTAGACTACATACAGACAGGTTTTCTTTTTCGCTCGTTGATTAGCTGAACAAGTGCGCTGTGTTTGTGTAAACAACAACATGACGGTGGTGGATGAGAGGCTGCAGACAGAACGTTTCTACATGACTGGATGCATCAGGTAATGTTAAGTAGTCTGTAGTTTTAACTTAAACTAGACTATAAAGTTACGACTCTAATGTATCTAATGTTAGCTCAGTGCCTGGTGTTTACTCACAGAGCGATTGTCTGCCGTCAGTGAAAGTCTGCAGATCCAAACGAGAACACAGACGGAGTGTCTCTTACTGTCTGAAAACACCTTTATGTTTCTTGAAGAGGTAGATATATTGCCTTTTTACTCGTGAAGGTTTTGTTGCACTTACAGTAGCGAGTGTAACAGCTGGATGAGCTGCAGTTCTGATACAGAGAGCAGAGGAGAGGCTGCAGCGCCTACACCAAGGCATTAAAAAATAATGATAAAGAACTGTTAACGTCGGAGCTGCGGTCTTTAATAATGTTGTTTAGTACCGGGTTTCTGTACCCATCCCTACACACACACACATAATTAACTTTCTTACATATCATTCCTTATGTAAAGGGGCATTCAGACCGCTGCGTGGCAACCGCCTACCTGCAAAAGGGTTTCCCCAAAAAGCAAAGTGTTTTTCAAAGAGGTTCCTGCCGCCAGAAGCATAAGCAAAATATGTGCGCTTTCACGTTGGCGGCGACCGCTTAATACCCCTACCGCCGCAGTCGAAGCGACTTCCCCTCTGCCGCCTTCCCCCATTGAAATGAACGGAGGCGGCGATGTGCCATGTGGCGGTGTGAAAGCCCTATAAAGTTCTTGACTAACACCACAAACTGGAAAACAAACTAAAATAGGCGATAGACTCCTTTTCCGTTGCCAGTGTACAAGTATGTGTTTCGTTTTTCTTTCTGGTGCGTCACATTCAATGGAAAACAGGTTTAGGAGACAACAGAAAGCAGCACTGGGGCCAAATAAAAATAAATAGTGCTTTAATGAAAGAACAAATGTGTTCACTGATGAAGTAAGCCTGATGTCCTGAAGTAGTCCTTCACAGTTTTGTGAATCATCACACAAAATAATCACACAATAACATTGGTTAAGCAAGGCGTGTAGTGAAGGGATTTATCAGGGTGAAGCACCAACCAGCTGAAAGGGTTTTTATCTTTACCCATACTCGTATCAGTTATCAGTTCTTTAGCAATGCTCTTACCAGTTCTTTTTCATTACTAAAGAGTAGTTGTGTTTTTTTATCATTTAAAACAAGAATACATTCAGAACAGGGTCAGGATATTTTAAATAGTAAATGTTGTTTATAGAGCAGCAACAACAGTAAGGTCACTATACTCAGTAATATCTCACTGAAAACATCTAAAATGTCAGTAAAATGAATAATATTCCTTTAGTTTTAAAAGAATGGAGAAGATAGACATCAGTCCTCCTCTGTCTTCTGCTGATGTGAGTCACTGCAGGTGTCTCAGCCAGCAGCTAAGTTTAGGCTTCAAGAATTTGCCAAGTGTTAAAGATACGTGGCAAACTGAGCTGAAACAGTTAGACTACATACTGACAGTTTTTGTTGCAGCTGGTTAACAATTCACCATCAGCTTTACAAGCGCACTGTGTTGGTATGAACAATATAACAGAGCTGGATGAGAGACTGTGGGCAGAGCTTGAAATATCACTTTTCTACATGACTGGATGTATCAAGATAGTCTATAAAGTTATAACTGATTTATGTAACTTTAAAAACAATAACAGTGCCTGGTGTTCACTCGCTTGTCTGCCGTCTATTCACGAGGTGCGCCGTGAGACTCAGCGGATCCAGACATCCTACGCAGGCAGAGTGTTGTTACCATCTGAAAACACAGTTATGCTTGTTGAACAGGTGTATTGATAAAGTATTGGTTTTTCACTCTCTGAGGTTTTGTTGCACGTACAGTAACGAGCGTAGTTGAAGAAGCTCAGTCCCTCCAGAGTCCCGACTCAGAGAGCAGAGGAGAGGCTGCAGCCACACTGATTATAAACCACACCCAGACGTCAAAAAGTAGGAAGAATCGATAACGTCGGAGCTCAATACTACGGTCTTTAATAATTTTGCCCCGGGACCTCTTTAGTACTGGGTTTCAG